>VZUI01038409.1:0-55678 GCA_013401135.1 Cettia cetti | reverse complement strand
ACATATACATATACATATACATATACATATACATATACATATACATATACATATACATATACATATACATATACATAAATAAATAAATACCAGTTGTGTGTCATTTCACTCTAATCCACCTCAAGGGATCCATTAACAAGAACCTCAGTTACCCTATCTCAGGGGCAGGTCATAATATGAGCATAGTCAATTTACTTATCAGCTTTCTCAGCCGGATTGTTCTGGACACCTACTATCATAGATAACTTCAAAATAATAATTGCAGGGTTTAGTGCCTATAGAAAAATTGTTATATATCCTTCTCCTTAATAGGGCTTACACGGAAAATTTTACACTATCAGTTTACTGAAAAATAAAACAGTATGGGTCCCACATTGGGAAAAGAGATATCCTCAGAGTATCCTTTGTATTTAGCCTGAGTAAACTAAGACTCCCCCTACTTCCTAAAGTTACAATCAAAGTCTGAGCAAATATTTCAAATATAAAAGAAATTTTTAAAATATAGCAATTTGCATATTTTCTATTTTCCCCCAAAGTTGTTGGGTTTTTTCCCCAGTTTATCAGAAAGGTAATGCATATGCTGAAATACAATGTAACTGTGCCATCGGTTTGGTTGCACAGTTGATTACACACACATGATTAGTCCCAGAACTGTTTTAGGGTATCCAACCTACCATTACTGTCCTGTTCACTAACTCCATCACCAGTGTTTTGACTGAAAACATTACGCATTGGCCGGCTGAAACCAAATCACTCTTACAGTAATGAAAGATGCTACCTGCCCAAATAAATTCTCTGTTAATATGGCTTCTCCTTAATCATTTCACTTCCCCTGGGAAAAAAAAAAAAAGCTTTTCCATTGCAACTGACACTTCTGGGAAAGAAATGGATGCAAATAGAAGATGGTATTTTAATTAGTATACTTTAAATTGCAAGATAGCTGCCTTAATTGATTTCAAATAGCGTGGCAAAACATTACGACAAAGAGAAATAGCATCCTCATTTAATGCTCATTTAATAGAAATCACTGATTTTAAGTTCCAATGCAAGTGCTTTCATGGAGTCTCTTACAACCATGCCTGAAGAATAGTTTAATTTTGAAACAAATCTAGTTACGGCAATGAAAACTCTTCAGTGAAAATGTTCTTAAACAGGTTTCAGCATTGCTGCAAGGCTTACATTTCAGACTCTAAGCTATGTAACAAGATCAGATCTTTCTCTATAAGGAGAGATTTGCTTTTTAACAAGTGTTCTTTTATTTGTGCCTTGCAGGTTGACAAAATTGGATTAATCTCCCTCTGACACAAGCATGTCTCACAGTGACGGATTCAAACTATGTCTTTGGCTTCTAAATTAATACAGAGTTTTGTTACTTAAACTGTGTTTTGTGTAAAGAACCAGTCTCTGTAACAGCCAGACGTAAGTCTCCAGGCACTGCATAAGGGGGCAAAAGCAAGAGTCCTCTCACATCCTCTGGGACTCAAAACTGCAGAAGGATTCTGATTTCTGTCTAATTTTAAATATTCTCCCGTATTACAGGTACTCATATATTTCATATATACCCAGTCCTTAAATACACTTACTGAATGCACTACTTTCCAAATGGAATAACCTAAAAGTGTAAATAATGTATTTCCAGATAAATCATATAGAATATCCTTTGAAATAGTATAAATCTATTGATCAGAAGGACTGGTATGGACAAAAACAATAATCACATAATTCCCATTTCAGAGCTGTTTCTCTAAACAATGTCTTCTAACACTAAAAATTCTCAGTTTACAGAATTCTTGGCCTTCAAGTAAATGCCTGGCTCTGTCAAATCTGAGAAATACTGAGGTCAATTTAATTATAAGCAATACTTAGTGACATTTTTAATCATTATTTTCATATACTTGTTGAAGCTGGTGTTTGAGCAATTTGAGGAATTCCATTAAACTTCAAACTGACACCTCTTCCACTTTTTTCATTCCATCAAATATGAAGGTGGAAAGGGGATCAATGTGCTTAATAGAGCTTGAAATGAACATGACTTTTTGTTTTGCAATCATGCTTTTTTGTAATCAAATCCTCAACTAATGAAATAAAGACAGACCAGATTTCTATTATGGCAAAAGAATTTGTCAGATGTCACAGAATTATCTCAAGTAGATGAGGAATAAGTTGACAAAATGCATGACAGGCTAAAGGTTCATCCTGTTAGCCTTTTATAAACTTGTTTTCTTTGCCAGAGTTATAAAAGTAGGCAGGAATAAGGGGAAAAAAGTTGCATGACAAACATTACAAGTGAAAAATCTGTTCTTAAACTGCAGTACAAATATTGTATATAGGATATTCTACAAACAGCTTGCTGGGTAATTGAAGTACAGCAGTAGGCTACACATTTATAATGTATGAATGCACAGTCACAGCACAAAGCTGCTCAAAGACTGAGGGTTCTTAGGCTGGCCGGTGCTGGCAATCCCAGATAATACAGGCACCCTGCATGGAGCTACAGCTATCTTAGGAAAATCATTATGCCTGCCTGTCACAGGAAGAAGAGCCACAGCTAGACTTCAAAGGTGATTGAAAGGATAGATTTTCTTTTTTTCAAAAGTAATTTTCAAGAATTTTTTTCAATCCAAGAAGTCCCAGAAAAGATGCTGGACTGAAAGCAGTTAACAGTTATCTAGAATCAAATGCCTTAGCTCAGTCCATACTCAATACTATTTCAATCATGGTGTTACAGTTTTTAGAAAATATTTAATCATATATTCTCTGCTACTTGAATTGAAATTTATCTGATGCTTTTTCTTGCTAACAATTTTCAAATCATGAACCAGAAAATCAATCATTAGGTATGAATGGAAAGGGAGGAAAAAATGGAGCATGTTACATTTTGAATGCTTACATTTGATCTACACTTATAAGCAAATAAATAAATAAATAAATAAATAAATAAATATTTTGTTAAAATGTTTATACAAAACTTAGACCTTTATTGACAAATGCAGTTTGTATTTCACATGTTTATGAAAGTCATCTGACATATTTGGATTAGAAAAAAAATCACTATTTAAAGTATTCAAGTAATGATATTTCTTATGTACAGGGTTGATTCTCTAGAATTATTTGCTAGGATAGAGCCAGCACTGCATACACAGCCCTTGGAAAATTATATGCTTTCAAGTAACTTTTCAGCAAAATCCTACAATGATAAAGAATAAGCATGTAAGACCTTCTCTCCTAACACCCTCTGTCTTCTCCATTTTGAGAGAAATGTAACAACTACCGCAGATACTGGGGTCAGCTAAACTACCATTCAAAACTAAAAACAAAATACAGATCTCTGCTCAGCATGACTTCTAATTCCAAGCCTGTACTATAAAAACACAATCTCATTCTGAAATCACTGAAACATCTAAATTAAAAGATTCAAAAGATCAAAAGATTCAAAAAGTGGTCAGTATTCATTTTTTCTTACATATTAAAATTGAACTTCAAAGATCCTTATGGTTTCCTTCCAACCCAGAATATTCTATGAACCTTAAAATTCCATCAAAGTTCTGTTACAGAACAGAACTGACCAAGAACACTGCTAATAAGAAACACTTCCGAAAATTTACTTGGTTTTTTTTTAAATATTCATTTCTTTCCATCAGAAATTAAATTCGTACCAGGAAATTATTCTTTTCAAAAAATCTATTTTTCATCCTTAAGGGTTTTTATATAAAGCAAAATTATCCATTAAAATCAACATAATCGCAATGTATTTTTTCCCATTAAAAAGCGAAATTGCAACTAAAATTTCAACTGGAAATGTTAATAATTTTAATTTACTAAGCCTAGGACTTAGGACACATAGAAAAATATATTTTGCTTGCTTTTAAAATGTAATTTTCCAATGCTTATATCCTTCAAAGTACAGGTAATTTTTTTTTTTTTAAGGAGAACAGTTTCAGCTTTCATCACTCCTTCCAATAAATGGTTATAATTAAATTCTGTCTCTACCTCTGCTAAATATCTGATTATTGAAAAAATCATAAAAACACCACCTACTTTATAGGGTTATCCTCTGCAGGTATTTCAAATAAAATTCAAATAAAGAAAGAAAGTAGAACGTATGATGCTATTTCCCTTTCTCTTTCCTATTTTCCTTTCATACCCAGAAAGGCATCTGCTATAAATAAAAAAATCAATTAATTAATTAATTAAGTCAGGCAAAAAAAAGCATTTCTTTCACACAGCTAGTTATTTAAATCGTGGGTTGTCATTTGGCAAAAATGTTTTGGAGAACAACCGTGTAGTCCCAAGGACATTAAAAAAATATAAGCTTGCATATGTTTAAGTAAAGAAATCCACATAGAAACTAGGAAATCAAATTTCTACTGAACAAAGGGAATAGCTGTCTTTGCCAATATTAATTTTTATATAGCTAATACAGTATTGTGGTACTAGACTGTTTTCCTTGTTAATTTCTTCTTTCAACTAGATTTATAATCACTAATAAAAAGTCACAGCTTTAAAAAAATTCAAGATACTCAAGATAAATCTTGTTGCTTTTCTATTTTGTTACAAACAATATAGGCTGAATTAAACAGTTGATGAAACATGACTGACCAGACAAGGGAAGAAACTATTTTTTCTGTTTTCTGTGGAGCAAGTAAATTCCTGGCCAAGAGTACTTTATCATACAATGTCAACACCTATAGATTTCACACAGAGGGTTTTCCATCAGGTTTTAGTACTCTTTCATTATTAAAAGGCATCTCTTACAGAGTAATCAGGACAAGATCAAGACTTCCACCTATAATAGTATCAAGTTCCAAAAAGTCCTTGATCATTTGTATTTACAGTAGTTTTCTTGTAGCCTTTCACAAAGTGTTGTTAGGCTAGAAATGCAGAAATAACTGATTGTATTGAACCCTGGCACTTATGAAAGCTTTTAACCCTAGCAACACAAAGATAAACACAAAGATAAAGCATTGACCTTCTATCACTGCATATCTAAGCAACATTGTTATTTTAAATGTACACACTGAATTACAAAAAAAAACCAAAAAGAGTACCTACAGACTGAAATACACAAAAAGTGAAGACAATGAAATGTGATACTTTGGACTGGAAAATACATGTAGCAGATTATTACAGGTACTGAAAGAACAGCATCACTGTTGGATCACTCTTTTCCACCATTTCAATGGACTTTGACCGTTAAGCCTAAACTGAAGCATTTTAATTCTTCTCAATGTCTTAAAAGAACAAAAAACCCCAATATTTTTTATGTTATATATTAAAAAAACCCAGAAAAAATAACAGGTTTTTGTGTGGTTTTTTTTTTTTTTTTTTTTTTTTTTTGTTTGTTTTGGTCTACAATTATTTATCTTTAGGAAAGAACACCCCAAGCTAATTTTATTGAAAAACAGGATCAATAGTGTCCTTTCAGTTATTGACACCTGGACTCTTCTAAACTCAATTTTATTTTATATGCTTAATCAAACAGAAATATGCTTACTGAACCATAGTGAAACACTGGGGTTAAAAAAATAGTTTGCTCAAGGCTCCACCTCAATTACAAATCAAATGGTAAGTTAAGCCATGGACCTTAAACAGAGCATGGACCTGAAACAGTGACCTCCAACCTTCTGTACCATTACAGTGTCAAAGTGCAGGCACTGCTTCCCTTTAGGCTGAGAGCAGCCCTTCAAAAAATCAGAGTTGATTTCTGGATACAAGACAGGTCTACATGAATTTATGCCAATTTATTAGTTTCCACCCTTCACCTTCTCAAATGGTCAGTTCATACAATGAAAATTTATTACTGGGGAATAAACAAAGTAATGAAAAATAAATTTTTAAAAAGCCTCATCTCATCCCTCGTTGTATTCATTCAAACACACCAGAAAAAAAAGAAAAACAAAAAAAAAAAAAAAAAAAAAAAAAAAAAAAAGAAGAAGATCTAGGAGGAATGAAAAGAAGTAACAGGAAGGTTATGTTCCTTCCACATCAATTTTTCTTTCTCCATCTATAAAAAAACCTGAAAAAAGTCTTTTTTTTCCCCAACAAGAATTAAAGCAGAAATAAGAGACTGATGTCATTTTGACAGTCAGTGAAAGTTCTGGTCTAAGTCAATATATCAAGAAAAATGTTTTAAAGAATTATTTGAATAATAAAATTTTTGGGGTGAGGGAATTAGCTCCTAGTTGAAAAGGGACAAAAATTTTAAAAAGGCAAACAATGCAACAAGATTTTATGTGCACATCATAGGGGCCTCTAACTCTTAAGAAAATTTCATCCCAGTAAACTTCATAACAATTCACATACCTATGCATTTGTGTTACTATACTATAAGTCAGTGTTTTCCTGAAATTTATTTTGTTACACTATTAGAAACATTAAGAAGAAAAAAAAAATCAAACCTAAAAACTCACTCTGCATTAAAACAAGAAACTCAACAGGCTTCGTGTTGAAACTGGTTGACCAGAGAGATTGTGTGACTCATCCTGGAGGATTTTCAAGATGCAGCTGGACTCTCAGAAACCCCCCCATGGTTATTCCTGCTTTGAGCAGGAGGTTCAACTCAAGGCCTTCAAGGTTTATTCCTGCCTGAATTATTCTACGAGATATTTTTTGCTTCTTATGTATATCTAAAATGACTACTTCTTTTTTATGAGCCATACACTGATTTATTTTTCTGAATTTAACAAGTAAAAAATACTTATTTGGGTTTTAGAACTATTTTGTAATAAATACATTTTTCAAAAGTGCTTTTCCCAAAAAAATCTATCTATAAAACAGGGGAAGGGGAGGGGGAGGGTGGACAGGGAGAGGAGAGGAGAGGAGAGGAGAGGAGAGGAGAGGAGAGGAGAGGAGAGGAGAGGAGAGGAGAGGAGAGGATGCTACTGCAGGACTTCACACCCACTGAAACTCGTGGCAGAATCACATATGTGCAGAATCACATATGTGCAGATTCACCTTCTGCAACTGTGTACAGATTATATCACACTGATCTAAATCTAGGTGAGTATAAGAAATGGTTTTAGAAAGGGCCATATAAGCAACTAGGCAAAAGTAAACAGTAACCTCATGAAATGCTACTCACATTACAAAGAGAGCAACAGTCTGAAAAGAAAAAAAAGAAAAAAAGAAAAAAAGAAAAAAGAAAAAAAGAAAAAAAGAAAAAAAGAAAAAAGAAAAAAAAAAGAAAAAAAGAAAAAAAGAAAAAAAAGAAAAAAAGAAAAACAAAAAGGAAAAAAAAGAAGAAAAAATCCTCAGCAATGTTATTTTAAATACAAGTTTAGCAACATGACAAAGTGCCAAAGCCATGTGCAAGAGGTAAGAAACTAGCATTGAAACAAAATTCCAATAAACCACCAACAGTGTGCATTTAATACCCATAATAACAGGTCAACAGATGTAGGAAGACAGGTTCCCAGATCACCTTACACGGGGAACAGTACTCATTATTCATATAATTTGTAAAAATGCTGGTAGACATTTCATAGGCACCAGGGACAGAGCAAAATCACACTGGATTTAAACCTGTTTAAGCAAATCAGAAATCTGTTTTTGTAAATTATATAACTGAAATTTTAGACTTGAGAACATGAAGGATGTCATATAATTGCTATTTCTTTCTGAAAACAGTACGATAGGTGAATCAGCTCAAGGTTTGAGTGATTTTTATCCTCCCCAGGGTAGATGAAGCTTTGTTGACTCATCAAGGGAAAGCTTGCAGGTACTTCATCTGTCTTTTCTGGTCTGTTAAGTCCCCGATATAAAATTCATAATGAAAAAAATGTGGAAACAAGCATCCTTTTGATTAACTACTTATTTTCCTTAATTGATTCCCCCATAGTTATGTAATCATTGATTAAATAAAAGCTACCAAGTTGAGAGATGACTTAAGCAATTTCAACTACTGGCTAATTTTTGAAATGTGCTAAAGATGGTGTTTTATTTTTTAATTTAAATTTACTTCCAAAGTAATTATAAGCTAACTAAAATCTGTTTCCAAATATTCTTTTAGAAATGTAGTTGGGATGGGCAAGAAAAGCACGGAAGATTATGTCTCTGCTGGTTTTACGCTATGTTACTACCAATTGTCTTTAAATATCTGTGTATTTATATAACTTAACACATAATGTGTCTGGATGTCTATTTCTTCTCCTCTGATATAAACAACAACAACAACAACAACAACAACAAAAGAAATGTAGACAATTCAAGACTAAGGCAATGAGAAGATTTAAAGATGAAGTCTCAAAATGCTTCTTTCCAACTCCAGCATGAAGCACTACCAACAGAAATTGTGGAAAGACTAACAGGAAACCGAGAGGCAAGGATTAATCTCTCTATTTCAGAAACAATTTCTGCTGCAGCACAGAGGATGTCTGGTTAAAGGACATTCAGTTTCTCATTTTTTAGCTCAGCTTCTTTATATTGTCTTCCCATCTTTTAATGGTGATTTTTTTTTTAACATAGTGAAACTGCGTAATAAAAATTGCAACATTCATAAAACAATAGCAATACAGAAACACCTACATATATGTGAGAGGCATGTATTAAACAAAAAGTTGCAGAAGCGTTATAGAAGACTGTTGGTTTTAAAGCATTCATGCAAAACCTTGAGGAGCCATTAGCTATAGAGGGATATTTGAATTATAGAACAACCTTGACCTTTTCTGGGATTTGCCAGTATTTTTTGGTATTCCAAATGACATTTATATCGTTAACTGAAAAGCTAAATACCTGAAACTGAAAATGGAGTAGTTATGAGGACAGCACCTGATCACAGGATATTATAAATTACTTTGCCACAGCTTCACTGTATAGTTCAGGATCTCTTGATGATCACACTAAAAACCTGTTAAGTCTCTATAGTCAATTCTTAGAAACTCTTCACTTAAAATACCTTGTCCAACTAATTACAAAACTAATTTGTAAGGTATTATTTAGTCCACAATGATGATTCTCTTGCTAAGCCTTAATGGGAAAAATCACCAATCCAACAAACTCCAACCATTAGTCTAGGTTTCTTATCTCCAATTTATAGAATAATAATGTTTTTCAAACTTAATAATTTTTTTTTAGTTATAAATAGTATTTTTTTACATTTTCTAATTTAAGTGCAATTAATACACCTGATAAATTTATTTTAAATAATATATTAAGCTTGGAAAATTAAAAATATTTATATCTACAATTCTTAATACTAAATTTACAATCTAAGCCTACAGTTTTTAAGGCTATACTGCACAAGCTCTCAAGGCTCCTGACTGCACACCTTGGGTAGGTCCATGTCAGTGAAGGATCACTTTCAGCATGTTCACAGCTTGCCATCAGCTGACAGAGGACTGGTTCAGACTGCTACACACCAGCATATAACAGAGAGAACTCCAAAATTCTCCTCTTCCTCAAGACAGTAATTTTTAAAAAGAATTTTACATGAAAGTTTATTAGCTCAATATCATTATCTTTAAAATGAAAACAATTCTTAATTATGTTATTAATATTAGGTAAACTAAACTATGTTTTACTATCTGAAAAGTGTGCCATTTGTGCATGTCAGAAGTGAAAACCCTTATTAAATGTTCACAAAAGCAGTAAAGACTACTTCAATTGTCCAATTTGTCCATCATGAAGGAAACCTAGCAACATCAATTCCTCTCAGGTTCTTCATCATTACACATTAAGAAGTTTTTTTCCCCCTAAGGATGTTTTTTATTTAACTATAGCTCAAGAAAATAAAGTGACTGCATGTGCTTTGGGACTAGAGTTTATGGTTTGAAAATAACAGTCAAACAGCAAAAATATTTGAATAGTGGAAATACAATCCACATTTACAACAAATTCATTGTTTACATACATATACACACCAATTAGCTAACACTATTTCTTTCATGTGGTTTTTTTTAATTACTGGAAAAAATTCTCTACCATGAGAATCAGGTCCGTTCTTCCATCTTATGTTTTTCTAGATTACTGTAAACTGAGCGTAAATTAAAGCAATTTTACATCAGTTAAAAGTTTATCTTAATAAATTTTATTTCTCACTTTTATTTTCTGTGTTTCTCCATTTTCTTAAGGTCTCTAAAAGGAAAATTCAGCAATAATGAAAGTATGTCTGTCCTTGTGTTATCTCCAGGAAGAACCAGACTTCTACACAAGTATCTGGTCTATATAATTTCAAAACCCATAGTTGTTTAGATTCAGAAATTTCATGGATTGCCGTAATAGAATTCCATAAGTCAAAAAAAGCAGAAGTCTAGCCAGACATTGACAATCAGACTCATTAAAAATCATGGCCCAGAAATTAAATTCTTTCTAATTTAAAAACCCATCTAATAAAAATTATTTCTTTTTTAAAAGAAAAATAAAACCATGTGCTGAGCTGCCACTATGGTTTCAGCAATAGAAGCTATACTGCCTAAATTACTGGATATGCCTTTAGTCAATCAATTCATTTCAACCAGAAGAAAAGCAATCTTCCACCCACAATGTCTGGGATATGGGTTTTTTTACATTTTTTCCCAAATACAAGCACATTAAGATGTAATACAGTACTCGCCATGCTAGAATTGGAAGAAGAAAAATTATTTATGTTTTTCCTTTGTACCAGAAGATGAAAAAGAAATACAGCTGATGAGGAAGCAATAAGAATTAACAATGAATACTTATGCACATATTTTCTACCAGCAAAGTGTTCTCATCAAGGAATAATATGGAAAATAAGGAAGAGACAAAATTCATTATCAGTGATAATGAAAAATATGTTAATAATGCTAATCTTCTGTATTAATGATAGATTAGAATTTTTTTCACGTAATAGGATTTTCACATAACTGAGTTAGCTCAATCCTTTTTGTTCTTTAAAAGAGCCACATCCATTCACTCCACCTAGCAATAATGTTTCATCCAGCAGTTCCAATGCTGCTCCACTTTGCTTTTTCCATATCAATTATGTGCAGTTCAAGAAAAATGTAACACCCACGTAGTATTTGCCCTGCTGATTAAATAATATCCCATGTTTAACAAATTGCCCAGATTTCCAGATAAATCAGAAAGAAACCACAGGCAAGACTGTTTACACCTGCTTTCTCTGTAGGGTTGCTAAACAAAAACACCTGCAACAAGAACAACAGATTTTATTGACCCAACCTGACACAACAAAGCATAATGTCAGCTCTAATAGACAATTTAAAATCTAACACAAACATAAAAGAGAAGCAAAAGCAATTTAACTTAAAAAAAAAACCCTGAAAAATAAAGCATGTTAAAAAATGAAAGTGAGTTTTTCTCCATCATCTCTATCTAGCTAGGTGAGGAAGACATCTGAAACCTCAATCCTTTCTGTGTCCCCTGTCAATAGGTTCTCTTCCTCATGTGCCAACACTTCCACCTTTTTCCTTTAGTCTTCATTCCCCTGTACATCTATAAATCTGTCTCGCTGTTTTTATTAACACTCCAGAGTGGGCTTTGGCTTTCCTAAGCCTAGCCCTGCATGCTCAGATGGCACCTCTACAGTCATCCTGGGTCACCTGACCTTGTTCCCACCCCTGGCATCCTTTTTCTGTACGGAGTATGTTCAAGAGCTCATTGATCATCTATGCAGATCTCCTGCCATGTTTTGTCTAACCTCCTGCTTATCAGGGTAAACTACTGTTGAACCCAGAGGAGCTATCCCTTGAAAACTGACCAGCTCTCCTGCAGCCTGATTCTCTCCATGGTCACATTCCATTCCATTCACTCAAGTTGAGCAAGCCAAATCTGCACATGCCATGTTCCAGTTTGGAATCCTGCTATTTCCCTTTCACCTCTGAATGTTCTGAACTCCACCATCTTCTGTTTGCTGCAGTCAAGACCCTCATAATTTTGACTAGCTCTTTGGAAAGCGTAAAGTTTATTAGTGTATCTTCCTTCCTGAGTTCCTTGGGCATTTTTATTAGGAAGTTCTCATCACAGGACTGTAGAAGCCTGGATTGCTTGATCTCTGTTGTTCTTGCCTTACTTTTCCAGCAATTATCAGGATGATTGAAGTCACTCACGATGACCAGGACCTGGAAACACATTTTTTTCAAATTACCTGAAGAAAAGCTGATCTACTTCTTTCTGATGAGGCAGTCTGTAGCAGACATACAATAATGCTGTCTGTACCAGCCACCCACTATCTTAACTCATAAGCTCTCATGTGGCATGTCATCCGTCCCCACCTGCTTTCTCACTTTAACAACAGCTACCACTCCTCACATTCCTTCCTGATTATGCCTTCCTAGTGGAGTTTCAATCTATTCATTGCAGCACACCAGTCATGGAGTCAATAAAGATTTTTTTTTTTCATTTAAAACTCTTATTTAGATAAAATAAATTTAGGAAATAGTGTAAACTATGCAAATGCTCAGACTACATAATTAAAATTTTCTTCCAAATGTTTAAGCAATTAATTATGAAATTTTAAAAGGAGAAGGGGAAAGCCAATAACATCTGGATTCAGAACATTAACTAACTCTTGTTAGTGTTATGGTGTATTCTTTCTTTTATTCTATAAAATGCATATAAACTGAATTAATTGAAAGGGCAAAAATGTCATTTGAATTACTATCACTAAGATACATAGCAAATGTTTCCACATTTTTGTGACTCTTGTTACTAAGGCAGTTATGAGAGTGTGAACCTAATTTAATGCTGCCAAATTGTATGACTTTGAGCACTGAGAGGTATCCTAATCTGGAACTGCATTAGCTGGAATGTGGTGGAAATAACCCATCATCACATGTTGAAGCACAGCCTTCATGAGCCCTTCTGAAAAGGATAAACTGAGGATTATGAAATATCTGTATACTAAATTGTGTCAGTGTGGTCTCCCTGCTCTCCTTAACCTGACCTTTATGTCCTGTAACCCTGCTTGAGTGGTAACTAGGAGTGTGGCTGTAAAGGGTGTGTCGGTCTGATGGCTGCATCCAGCTCAAAGTGGGGGTATTTGGGTAATGAGACAATAAACAGCCAAGGGCTAACTTGAGTAATGTGCCCACCTTAATGACAGTGCTGGTTAATGTCCAACTCCAGCCAAGTTAGGAAGAAACTAACATCTGTAGTCAGTATGCAAATAAGACTGTGTGTCAATTATCACACTCCATAAATAGTGGGCAGCCCATGGCCCGCTGAGCTTTCCTGCATGGCAGCGGCTGCACGCCAGGGTCTCCCTTCAGCAGAAACATCTCTCAAGGTTAGTCCTTGAGGCTGGGAGAAGCTCTATCATGTCAGATACTCAGTAAGGGAATTGAGAGTAAGTGCAGTGCAACTTTGAAATCTTAGATAAGAGGTGTAAAGGGCACACTGTGAATATGTAATCCTTTAGACCTATACAAATGACTAAGCCTAGAACTAAGTCTGGATCAAGCCACATCTAAACTCTCCTCTGAGAAGGAGTTGAGAACACAAAGTTGTCTTTTCTGAGCCTCATAACTCAGTGGAAAGGCCTCCTTAGCAGTTTTGTCCTGACCCTGTCCTCTATGCAGTAAGTAACCAAGTGTATCTTGCGACTGTTTCACAGGGGTTACAAAAGTCACCACTAGAACCACTTTTATGGCGTGGAAAAAATGGAATTTACCTTGAGGATTACTGAGGTAGGTCCTTCCCAGAACTTTATAAATCTCTACAGTCTTTTCCTGAGTCTTGTTTTACTCTTATATTAAGCATAGAAAGTGGTTATGTTAGGACAAGGCCCAGCACTGCAACAAGTTGAAACTAAGTATTTTGCAATGTGTAGTTTCCCCAGGTATTCCCAAAGTCACAGAAAAGGCCCTGTGGGAGCTCAGGATATGTGCAAAAATAACAGTCTGGAGAAATTGATAGTAGATAATAACTTGTTTGATCAGAGTTTTTGACATTTTCCCATGCATAGCAGCTCAATAGTTTTTCTTAGCATCATCTGGAAAATTAATAACCAACATGGTTCATGTTCTGTAAGATACTGTTCTCTCCATTTTGCTACACTTGACTGCCAGGTATACATGCATGCCTGTACACATACTGTTATATACTTAAAGTTTACGTTCTTGTTAGGCACAAGACTGGCCTAAACTGAAAAACTAAATCTAATTAGGAAACAGAAATTAAGTATTCTTCCTCCTAAGTCCCTTGGCAGGTCTGATTTAATAGTTATTCTAAAAGCATGCCTCACTAGGGATTGGGTTGCCACCACTTATCATTTCTACTAATTGCCGTGTTGGCCAAACCTATATTTTGTAAAAGACTGCAATAAACACCAGCAGCTGCAACAGTCTATGATCTAAAATGGATATTGAGCTAAGGGCTAAAGATAATAAAGGACCTAAGGGTATGCCAGGAAGCACATAGATCTAATAATTAGGGAATCCAGGTTTTGGTTGTAGTTCCTATCTCAAAGATTTTTTGTTACACCCACTGATGATTTAATATAAAATTAATCAGTCCTATAAGCAGGGATTGGTAACCTCAGTTTCAAGGTCCTTATATCAATGTTATTAAATATACACTAGAGTTGTGTTTCTTCTTTCTTGCATCCTTTATCGCTCACTGAAATTGGAACACTGGACAGTGGCAAATCTTCATCAAGAGCAGCATGTGTCTCTATTTCAGAAGGCCACAGAGACAAAATTAAATTCCTGGGAAGTAAGAAGTATAAGTTTTGGCAGCCTTAAGCAGATGAGGAAACAGAATCTGGATTTCCCATTAAAGTGGGTTTACCACCAGCAGGCAGCTAAACTTGAAATTCACCTGCTCACTTCCCTCAGGCCCATTAGGATGTGGGAAGAAGAATGGAAGTATAAAAGCAAGAAGACATGAGTGTAAAAATGACTACTGCTTAAAAAATTAAGTAAAGGTAGAAGAAGAAGAGAGATAAAAAAAGTAATACAAAGCAATAACCCACCGTGTCCCACAGCCAGACTGATACCCAGCCAGCGCCTGAGCAAATGATGGCTAACAATACTAAACTCCACTATGTTGCATGTTATTGCTGAACATTTTATAGTGTGGAATATCTCTTTGGTTAGTTCAGGTCATCTGCCTAGCTGTGTTCCCTCACAAACACACACCAATTGTTCACCAAGGGACAGATGAGAAAGTGAGATGGCTTTGACATCTTGCAGACTGTTCAGCAAGACCTAAAACACCTATATTACCAACACTGTTTTAGCTGCAAATCTAAACAAGCACCACCTAAGCTGCTATGGAGAAAATTTACTCCATCCCAGCCAAATCCACTCTCTGGATTTACTCTCTGAGTAAAACCTCAGAGAGTTAGCAGCATGTAGGACAGAGAAAACAAAACTACCTTCACCCTTTGGAGGAAGAGAATAAGTAACAATCCAATATCAACAGAGGATTGATTCTGAGGTAAAAGAGATGAGTGCCAAGACAGAAAACCAGCAGACTTGCAGGTTATTATATTTTAGATACACTTTTTGATTTTGGCTAGATTTTTTCATTCTGTTAGCATTCTTGTATGCAAGGGAACCGGTACTTAACATAAATATTTGAAAATCAGGAACTGAAGTGACAAATTTTTTATCTGACTTCGTGATAGTCACTGTAAGTGGAAATTGTAACACTGCAGTTAGAAAATGGAATGGCTGATATTAAAATGTGAAAATTTCTTTCTACCTGATGTGCTTCCTAAGACATAAGGGCAAAGTTCTCAAATGAGGATCTTCTCTACCTTCACTGAAACAAATCTCTGACTGACAAACCCTGTGCCATGGCCAGGGCTGACAGGTGGGCACTGAGGGGTAGAGACACACAAACACTGTAATGACTTTAGAAAGGCTGGAGGTGGAGAAGTCAGATGGCAGGATGACTTATCTATCAAGAATGAATAAAATTTAAAATTAAAAAGATCCCACCAATTGCTCTGGAATTATTCATATCTAGCAAATTATCAGTAAATAGTTTTGTTATCAAGCTTTAAAAGTCACATTTCTTCAAATTATGATTCTGAAATTTTAAACAAAGGTTTTAATCAGAAGTTGTAGCCTGATTAGGCAAAAGCTGTCTTCTTTCCGGTAATACTGAACTCTCTTTGACCTTCTTTAAACCAACTTTTGATATGCAGTGGTAGATCAGAATATATTAAAAAGCAGTATGGACCAGAGAATCAGTATTCTGCTGTAATCAGTATCTTGTTAGTGAAAGATGACGAAGTAATATTTTAAAGGTTACATTTGGGTGGATTATCTGCCTACCTATCCATCTTTCCAAAGGGAAAGTCATCATAAAATACAGCAGATTCTCATCTCAAAGTATACCAATAACAACCAAAAATACATGAGAAAGGCTTAGACACTCTATGTATTACAGATCATATATTGAAGCAAACAGAACCTGAATGACTTGCCCAAGGCTGCACAGGAAGTCTACAATAACTGAATCAAGACTTGGCTGTAATGCGTTTTTCTACATTGTGAGTCCACTTGCAAATTCCTTGAGAGACAGAATGACTTCCTTGGGGAATCAGCCTACCTTCTGCCTCTCCAGACTGCCAGAGCTGACCAGCTGCAGGAATCAGTACACCTCCTGGGAGACAAAGTGCTTGAGGGATTTGTACTTCCTCCAACTCAGTGAGAGTTGGAATTAATGTGAATTACTCTGAAATAAGGATGCAATCTGTTGGTCAGTGTGTACGTATAAATCTCACAAACAAGGGTACACATAAACAAAGACTTGATTACTTTCCTCATATTACTCCCTGCCAGCCTTGCCTAAGGATATGAAAAACATAATAATTATATATCTATATTGACAGAAATATGTATGTTATTTTAGCAGAGAAAATTAAATTTACATTTTTTATAAACTGATAGAGAAAGCATTTCATACAGTCCTATCATCTGCATTCTGCATTATTAACCACTTGAATGCTGCATAAATTTCAGGTTTAAATATGCAAAGATAAAAAAAATCAATCCCTTATTTGACAATCCATACTCCAGTAAAAAGCTCTTTTCTAACACAAAACATCTTTCTAATAGTTCTAGTGCAGTCATGAGCAAATTATATTTTCAAAACACCTTTCAAGACATGTAAAGAAAGATATAATGACTGGATATTGGAGAATTTTGACTTTTCACTCCTAAACTCTGAATATTGTAAAATAAATCTATTCTTTAGGAAATCAGGAATCTGAAAGTACAAAGATGACAGTAAGAATGGCTGTATATCAGGCTGCTTTCTGTGACCAGATGGACACAAAGAAGTACATTCTTAGCTTTTTCTCTATTGCTAGAAAAAAGAATACATAAAAGAGTAAAACTAAGGAGAAAGGACCTTCAGCAGGAAAATATGAATATATGAAAATAAAAGGAAAAAAGTAAGCCTTTCAAGAGACAGAAAAACAGAATATAGTGATAGGCTTACAAACCTGTTCTGGCCTGCTTGCACATCAGCTTCTGATTAGAGGCGGAAGAAAATTTAAGCACTTGAAAAAACAATCTTTAAACAATACTGAGAAATCATCAAAGGCAGTTCTACTTGTTTCACAAGAAACGTAACCATATCTGAAATAAATGAAGTCCCCTAAAGCAGTCTTCATCTAGGGAAACAATCCATCTGTAACACCTCTGTCATTTCACTAGGGTGTGTTATAGTCATTATGACACAGAAAGATCCCTCTGCAAAACTACATGCCCTCTGTTGCACACATGTGACCTGGAATGCTAGAAAAATGGGGATGAGTTTTGAAGTGTCTGAAGAAGCAAAAACCAAAGAGAGAAAAAGAACAACAGACATTCAGAGTTAACAGACATGAAAGTAAAAAAAAAAAAAAATTTAAAAACCCACGAAAAATCCCAAAAAACCAAACCAAAACCCAAATTAAAACAAAACCAAAACCAACCAACCAACCAACCAAACAAAAAAAAACCCCAGCAAAACAAATAAAACACAAAAAAAGCCAAAAGCTTTTCCATTGCAAATCAAATTACCTTGTTGTTCTATAACAATGAGACTGTTATGACCCAAACAAACAGTTGAGGACCACCAAAGGATTACCCTGGAGAATGTCATGAGGGATTTCAGCCTCTCTGGAACTCTTGTAGTTTTAATCTGTGACTATACTCACCGGTGCAATTTCATCAAGGAAAGGAAATCAGTCATCCTGATAGCAACATTATGGCTGCATGAAATGTGTTGCAGTGATTTTATCACTACCCTCTAGGACCCAGTTTCTATGATAGGCTGCTTGGTGTATGGGAGGAAGAAAACTTCCTTTCATCTTAAGTTTCATAGTGCCTGCTGTAAGAAGGAAGAGTAAAACTCACAGTGAAAAACCCCCTCTATACTGCCACCAACATCTAAAATCCACCTTTAATGATGTCAGAATCTCTCTGGTCTCATTAAATGCCTATGTATTTCTTTTTTATCACAGAAGTTTGAATTATTAAATGTAATTATCACTTAGAGACAGGACTCAGGCTGTTTTTCTCCAATAGTAAGTGTGTAATACACATAGTTCCAGTTTCATTGTCATTTGATACTCAGTTCCCTTTAAAAATAAAAAGTATGTAATATTTTACACTTTATTAATTTCACACAGTATATTTTTCTACCACTTTTATATCAAATCTACAGGTATCTTTCAACATGCCTCTTCCTAAGGCAGAGCAAACAGTTTCCTTCTCTCCTTTTCTCCTTCTTCTGTCTCACAGCCTGTTAAGTTTGTCAGCCTTAGCATCTCTCGGTAACGTCCCCAGACTACATGATAAGAAAATGTAGAATCTCAGCGATGCTTTTAAATTCTGTTTTGTATGTCTACTCTTGGGAATTACTGTCTTATTCTGTACAAAAGTCTCTACTGACTGAATATAAAACAGGTGTACGAACATCCTACCCTAATTGATTGCAATCATAAACTAATAATTGTAAATAAAAACAAGAAAATTACAAACAAAAGCCAATATAAGAACTCTCAATTAAACAGAGTTTTTCAAGGATCTATTGCTCAGCCCACTAGTAGAAGTATCAGTATGTCAGTGCCAAACAAAAGGCAGAACTGCGCTGGAAACTGCTATAATTAAGATTCCAGAAAAAAAAAAAAACCAAACAAAAAAAACCCACAAAAAAAACCCCCAAAACAAAATAAAAAACCCAAACCCAAAACCAAAAACTAAAAAACCCAACAAAACACCAGCAAAACACACAAGAAACTAAAATACAATTGTTCCAAGCACATATATATGACCTATATATGTGCTTTATACTATATTTGATGTAAATAAAATATTTGGTCACACATCTATACAACTGCTCTGATCAGCAATGATGGAAAGAATTGCACAAATACCAGAACATCAAATTTCCATGATAAAGAAATAGCATAATTAGTAAACAAATAACCACTCTGTTAAAATTAATTAATTAAAAATTAATTTAAAATTAATTAATTAAAATCAAAAATTAAAATCAAAAATTAAAATAAAAAATCAAATAAAATTTAAAAATGAAATAAAATTTAAAAATTTAAATAAATAAATAAATAAACAAAGGCCTTTACATAAATACAAATGCACATATTGAAACAAAAATCTGAGATTAAGATGTACGCTAATGGTTACATAAAATACTACTATTGCCACTTGTTTTTTATATATTCTGACTCATGTTTGTGCTCATCAGATATGTGAAGGGGGTAATACTGTAGTTGGTGTTTCTACAGCTTTCCAAAAGTGGATGGCAAAAGTGGATATTAATTAGAAAGGAAAAAGTAAATACGTTTTGAACTAGTTCAGTACTCACCCTCCTATTATTTCTAAACTGAATGTTTCCTGTATGTTGAATGCATCTGTACATAGGGAAGCAAAATCCAAATATCTACATGAAACCTTTTTCTGCTGGTATCTGCTCATCGCTACCCCTAGCTCCTTACAGTTTGACTTTTTTATATAAAATTATATCTATAAACTTTTGTAGCTCCTAATAAGACTTGGAATTTTTTTTTCAACCTTAATGTTTTGTTCCTTTTAGGTATTAATTTCCCAAATCTCTGAAACATCCTTTTATTCTCTAGTAGTGACAGAACTTCTACCACTGCTGTGATTCTGATTTTACCCTGGCAGGAATGCCATGAATGGCCTCAAAACTCTATCCATGAAAAAATTAACAAACAAGTAACATGATTTGAATAAGCTGTGACTTCTTCTACACCGAGTCATCCAAGCATAGTAGGTTTTTTATATTATTATTGGAGTTTGCCACTAAGCTTTGTAGGAATTTTTCCAAATATATTATTAGTGTTCTGGTTTTGATATGGAGAAAGACAAATTATTTTAATATACCATTATTATGGTTAGTAGGAAAACAGCTCAATATTGCTAATTAAGCTATTTGTCAGATCCTCTTCTTCTGTTTCATTATATACACGGGCATTTTGCCTTTTTTCCCTAAATCATTAGGAATATAAAAACCAAATTAGGTAATGTTCTGTTAGCACACTGCTTACCCCCAGAGCACAATTTTATGTATGCAGTTAGCTAAATACAAGCTATTAAAGGATATCTTAAAATACCTTAAAATTTAATTTAGTCAAAATATCTACAGAAGTGTAGCTTTTGTTCAAGCATGCCACTACAGCAGAGTGTGGTTCCAGGCATAATAAATACATAGAAAAGATCTAGAAATTCAGATTATCAGACACATATGGGAAAACAATACTATATTATTTGTTTTAAGAATTTTTGTTATAACTTAAAGACAGAGAGGTAAGGTTTGGGTGTTTTTGAAATAAAAGACAAGGACTCTAGGAAAAAGAAAATAAATAGCAATTTTAGGTCCTCTTTCTATAGACAGAAATGTATTGCAACTATAAGAAGTATTTCAACTATTCAAACCCAAGCATAATTTAAATCACTTTTTTTAACTGCAAAGTTGCCATTCACAGGACTGAAGCCTACAGGAAATAATAGCATACAGGAAAAAGCACATTAGAAAGTATGTAGAATATGTGCCAATATTAACAGTGAGTAAGCTGCCGATATTTTTTTAACTTAAATTTTATTAAGCTTTTTAAATGTTGAAGAGCTTAGGAGTACACACAGCTCTAAGGAAAAAAAAAAAAACAAAAACAAAAAAAAACAACAAAGCAATATTTCCAATGAACTAAAAAATTTACCTTTTATATTATGTGTTAATAACATGTATTTGATCTTTTTGTCATCTATATTATTAAAGGAGGTAAAATATTTCACCTTGAAGGTGCATGGCCAGAAGCCATTAATATTATCTGATATTACCTTGTAGATATATTACAGGGGATGATGCTGTTCATGCAGCATCAATTAATTTTTCTTTTTCATTTTTGCTATATGATACATAGAATAAGTCCCCAAGAACATTAGTTCGTTATATCACAGACAGGCATAGTATAGAATCTATCTATCTACATCTGAATTTTTTTCCATGAATGTCAGACTTTTTATAGTCACAGAACATTAATGCTCCTATGAAAATATAATGATTGGTATGTTTTTGTATATACAGAAAGTGTCATAATTTAAGAAAAATAGGAAAAGTCAGCAAGTTTTTCTATTTAATTAATAGGGTTTCAAATACTCTTTTCTTATAAAGACAGATATTATGTCTAGATTCAACATTTGTCAATAGTAAAATTTTCATACAGTTGTTAAATTCACTTTATCATCTGCCCTTCTAGTTGGCTGCCAAAATGCCAAACTCACCTCAGAGATCCCCTAAAATTTACAACAGCCCTAAGGATAACAAAAAAGGTGATGTAAAATGCATTCCCAAGAGTCAATACTGCCAGTCTCTGTCAATGGCATCTCTTCAGTTATGTCTCATCCTTTTGCAGCTTTTGGCATTCCAGCATGTTCCATATGCTGAAGAACCAAAGTGTCTCACCTTGTACTGCCAGTGCTACACTGAGGGAATGTGTCCAGTTGGTGAGGAGATCCTTAGTGGCAGCTAACAGGCTGCTTTAAGGACTTTGTGTTTGATTTATTTATGTATTTATTCACACATTCCATTGACCTAAGCTATATAGGGAAACACTAAGAAGTGTAGAAGCAGATGCTTCTACCTTCTCTTGTAAGACAGAAAGTGAGCAGGAATATCAGAGTTCACATAAATTTCCTTAACTTATTATAGTACCACTGTTGCTACCTTAGCCTTTCCTGTACTTCATGTAATATATGAACACCAGCAGAAAAGGTTTTTAATGGCCACCATTATCAGCAAAATTAAAAATCATTGAAAACTATTAACAAAAACCAATAAAACATTTGCAGTCGTCATTTAAATCTCTCTACTTAAACAAGAGACATTTTACCTGGTCAGCTGCAGTTTATCAATATGAGATAATGATCACTCCACCAATTGAAGATTTTTTTTAATATTGTCATAATATAACCCAAAATTATATTCAATACCATTCCTCCTATATGCACTCTACTTTTGGTGCACTTTTTCCAATCTGTTTGTTCAAAGTACTTTCCAGTTAATCCCAGTGAATTATTTACCACTCACTGGAATTTTGTTCATTTATTTTTAATCTTCTTTCATCTCTTTGTTAACCCCTCTTGTTATTTATCTATTATAATCTACCTTTGTTCTAACTCACCTTCAATGATTTGAACATGGATTAGTTTTCAGTATGTTTAATCACCTAATTATGGAACCAGTTTAACTATAATGAAATATCCATTGAAAGTAGTACTGATATCAAAATTATCAATTAAGCAGTATATTTCTAACCTCTGTTCTGAAATTTAGAAACTTAAAGTCTTCAATTTGCAATTTATCACTTAATATCAAATGCTATTTATTCAGCTGTGTTCCATAAATATTAGGGGCCACCCTAAGCAGAGAGTGGTTATGCCTGAAAAGTTCCACTACTTTAGCACTACTAATAAGATGAGCAACTCACCTAGGCAAGTACTCTGACAGTTGTAAAAAGCAGATACCACATAGGCAGCAGTTTGAGGGTTAGGGACTTCCTAAGACCCTAGTAGCATCTTTGCATTTAACAGAAATAACAGTAGTTTGAGGCATCAAATAAGTCTGATCCTAGTAATTTCTCATTTGATCACAGCAACATGGAATATTCTAACAGCAGTGTCGGTCTCTCTCTGCCTGAATAAATAATTTTTCATGCAATGAAAGCTTGAAATGCATTTTACAGGCCATAAAATGCAGTGTTCACCAGAAATGGAAAAAACCCCAAAAACTAATGCAGTGGACAATAGCTTGTAGTATACTGTAATAACAATTCATCTTCTGTTCTTATTGATTTCCAACTCCAACTAACTCAAATCTGACCAAACAACAATACTATTAAGGCTGTATTATATCATTAAAGAGTTAGATGGTAATTTCAGTGCTACAGTTAAATTTCAGTTAGATTTTCATAGCAGCTCTGTGTAATAGAATCAGCCCTCAGAATGAAGTGGCTTTGGTTTGTAAATAGACTGCTCATCCAAGATGCTGCTTCCTTGAACAAGTATTTTGTCAATATGAAAAATACAAAGGATTGTATTGGTTTAAACTCATTTCTGAGGGGTAAAAAGAAAGAGAAGAGCCTGAAAAAGGGGAAAAAATAACTGAGAAACTCAAAAATACCGCAGTTTGAAAATGAATCCCATTGCTACCCTATAAAAATTTAAACAGAGCTATAATTTTAGACAGATTCACACATACATGCTCTTCTATGAAGTATAGAAAATGATGTAAAAAGTGCTGGAAAACAATCTAGTTTGAGTATATCAGGTGAGCCATGCAATATCTCTATAAAAAGCCTCTGAAAAGAACAGTTATGGATATTTCATGTATTATGGAGAGGCAAATTAATTCAGTCTGTCAAGACACCATTCCCATACTCAGTTTATGAACTGATAATCCTGTGATCTCCAAACTTAGATAGGTTCAACTAACACATCTAACATGACAAATGAATATATTGGATAGAATATAAAATAACAAATATTGATTTGTAAACATAAATATAATTTATGAAATATCCACAAGATGTACAAGACATGACTAAAAGAATCCAAAGGCATATGCCTTTCAAAGGCGTGCTTTACAGTAAGATAAAACTTTAAGCTAATTTTAATAATACCATGAGGTATACATGGAGTCTGATAGATAATATTTATTCCTGTTTATTCCTCTCTATATTTATAATGCCCAGTGAGTACCCAGATGTTATAGTAGGATATACTGAAAAATATTTTGTTTCCTAAGAATTTTGTGTATAAAATTCAGTGGTAATGAGAGACAATTTACTTTTATGTCTGGGAAACTTAGTCCTTAAATCAATGTACTGCTTTCTTTTTATCTTTTACTTTTTAGTCTTTTGGGTTTTTACTTTTTTTTAAAAACTCAAAGCATTTTGTTCACATGCTCTCTGAACTGTTTCTAGTATGAGCAGATCATAGATTGAAGAAAAATAGCTTTTTGTGGAGGAAAGAAATTTATTTTTCTTATGTTCCTATGTCTCTGAATTTGCAGAAAGGAGGAAGTTTTCCAGCATTAGTGTATTTAACTTTTTAGAGGGTAGATATCTTGTTTTATATTAAAATGCAACTACAAAAATAAATAATGAAGTCATTTACCTGGGATATTAATCTCCACTACAAATGCATCATGTTGGGCTGAAAATTTCTCTGGGCATGATAGTAGTTTTTTGGGGTGTTTTTCCTCTCTATATAAGCGTTCCCACCAATGTCAGGTATGAATGTATGAAAAATTACCACACTTAGAGGACTTACAATTACCACTTGAGGGTCACAGGAATGTCTAGGAAAACCCAGTCTACTGAACTACCTCAGCCATGAATCTCTCCCCAATTACTTGTGTAGATTATATTTAGCAAGGGAAGTTCCTATCATATTGCTTAGCAACAGGAAAGAGATTCTCATTAGATTATCATATCATTATCCCTTCTGCTCAGACAGCTCACACTCACATGTTAATGAATATATGAACTAGCAGATCTCAGAAAGTCAGCCAAAAAGATGTGAGACGTTGCAACAATTAGAACTAAGCCTCCATGTGGAGAGTTCTCTCTTCACAGTCTCAAGGACAGATTTGGCAAAAATGGGGGGAAAAAACCTCAAAATTAAGAGTCTCAGCTACAGCCTCCATGGTTGGGCAGGACAAGAATTAAACTGCCTAAATTATATAAATTTAAATCTCGAGTCAACTTAGATTAGACTTGAAAATGAATGAATGAAGCAATTGTTAGAGGATTTCTGTTGTTAGGCTGAAGAAAATGTATTTTTTTTGCTGAAACTTCCATTATATTGTGAATAGTATTATAAAAGCAATGTCAAAAGATGCTCTGTATAAAACTACTTTTTATATAGAAACTGTCATCTGAGATGCAGTCTCTGAGATTTTGTGGGCAAAGACTCAAAGGAAAGCATTCCCAGCATCTGACCAAAAGAAAAAAAAAACAAAAAACAAACAAAATAGACAGTGAAGATGCAGTGCTTGCTATAGATCTATAGTGTGAGTGACTTGAGTGACTCACTTTCAGTCTTCTATCTTTATTATTTTAAGGGAGAAACTAAGTAGAGATGAAACCAACTGACAATAATATCTCCTGGGTTTGCATAAAACAGATTTCAACATAGGTAAAGAGAATAGGAAAGAAAAAAACCCACCTTCTTTTAAAACACGTTTAATCTGGTGACCATACAAAGGCCGTAAAGAAACAGTACTTTTCTGGTATTCACACCCCTGCAGGCCAGCTTGTCCTGACCTTTTAGATGTTCTCTGATTCTTAGGACACCAATCACTGAAGTACCTTAGAAATATTACTCCTTCCTGTAAAATCCATTATGTCACTGGTAAAGACAAATAACACCATTTGGGAACTTTTCTCCACTTGAAACAGATGCCAAAGACATTGACATTTTCTGTTGGTATTTCTCACTAACAACTAATCTTGAGCCTGGAAAAAGCGTCTTGATATGTAGGGTCTTAATGCTAAACTTGTTGAAAGTGACAGATGTTAACCTTATTAAATCAACTCATTCTCACAGTTACAGTTCTCATTTCAGCTTCATTATTTGTCTGGTTTGAATCTAGGTGCCATTTCAGCTTCCCCTGAAAACTTAGGCTGACAATTTTGTAAATTAAGAAAGCAACTGATAGACTGAGCAATTAAGTTACAATTTGTAACCACATTATTATAAATTCTTAAAAATAGAAAGAATGCAATCAATATGAAAAAGTATATACTTTGATGCTATTATGGTACTCCTTGCTTCTGTGCAAATATGTAAACCAATTTTATAGGTCGTGATAATTTCTAAAGTACATTTTTTTCCTTGAAGAACATAACAAAGAATTAACACCAATGTGTCTTAAATGGTATGATGTTTAATATTTATACTACCTAATAGGTTGAGTATCTATTTTCTTTTGAAAATATTTGTTTACTTAGTTTAATTTAGCTTTGAAAATGTTCTCAAATTTCGGCAGTGCCCTAAGTCACAAATAACAGAACAGGACAAACCAAGCAGGCAGACATTATGTCAAATTGCAGTGTGCTAATTACAAAAGTCATAATTGGGTATCAAAATTACAGAGGAAAGTATAAGTTACCAAGTGATCCTGTTCTGGAAAAAAAAAAAAAGAAAAAAAAAAAAGAAAAAAAAGAAAGAGTAGTTTCTCCTAACATTAATTTCCACAGGGGCAAGACAATATTTGTTCTGGGGGTGAGGGGGCAGGGGTGGGTGTGTTGAGGACTATCTCAGGTCAAGATGAAACATCTCATGAGTAAGTTATGAGATGTTGAGTAGTGCCACAGATGTTGAGGGAGCCAGAAGTCTGAAACTGTTGTTGAAAAACAGCATGTAAGTAATTATTCACCGATCTGCTGTTAGCATCTGCAGCCCTACAGAACACCTGAATGAGAAAGACCATCTATAGAGAGGAGGAAAAAGGGATTCCACTAGATCTGTACAATTTTAGGATTGTTTTTGAAATCAGTGATGAAGCAAAACATTATAACAAAGTATGATTAGTAGAATATGATAATAATTACAGGTGAAATACATTGAGTTTCTCAATTGCCCATCATTACCATTAACACTGAGATAATGTTACACTTGAATATCAAGGTGAAGTAAGAGGGTGCCATAAGATTGTGAATACTGTCAAGATGCAATGGGCCAGAAAGGAACAAAGCGTACCAAGATTTCATTTGGGACAGAGTGAACCAAGATTTCCTGAGAACCAAAGAGGCTAAAGGATGTGAGCCACAGGAAAAGTCTAAATGTGAAAATATAGTAACAGTACTCTGCTCATATGTTGCACCAGTCAGGTTAACTAAGCATTATCCACGTTATTTCCAAGAATATTAACATTTTCAGGAGTTCCAGTGTTGATAACACACCAAACCAAATAATATGCCATATATTAATGATTTTTTATGTTATAGTGAAATTAAAAAAAAAATCCCATCTCCATCAAATATAAAACAAGGTAATTATTTTAAAACAAGCAATTACTTCTGATTCAAGACGATTTACAGAGTACTTGGAAAACAGGTAGAAACATCATGCTAGAAACCTTTCACCCACCCACTCAGTTTTCTTTTAATGAATTTTTTTTATCTTAGTAAATGGAAAAAAATACTGACTTTATTGAGGGGACCAGAATAATAACAAAAAAATAAAAGGAAAATAATACCAATTTTGTTGAACACACTTTAATAATACACAAAAGTAACCAAACAAATTGCCTGCAACCAAGATTAAAAAGAAACAACAAAATCACCCCAAAATTTAAATTGAACAGTGTGTGTCATAGTCTAGTTGTTTATAATGATCTTATGTCCTATCAGAACAAAGTCAGAAATGAACTCATGACTTTTGACAAGGAAAAAGAAAGGAAACTAAAATCATTCCAAACAGGTAGCTGGACTTAGCCAGTGTTATAATACAGGCGAAAGTTAAGCTTTTTAAAAAGTGAAGTATTCAGGAACTATTTCTCTAGACAAGAATTATGCTAATGATCTACATATTTCAAAATGGGGGTGATTTTTTCACTCTATAATAAATAGTTCACTAAGAGACTTTCTTTATCTCAAGACATTTTAATTTTTATAACTTTTTATGTCGGTTATTTCATTAATGGATTCTAAAATTCTGTTTCTAGAAATAAGGAGTGAAAATGTCTTTATTTGTACAATTCTTTTGCTTGCTTTTTTTGTTACTCTGTTCACTTTTCCAAGGTTTCTCACCTAATGAACAACTTTGGTAGACAACAGTTTCAGTGTTAATTGCACACACATGAACAATTCAAACAAAGTCATTGACCTGCAAGAGATTTTGGAGAGGGCCAATACAGCAGAAGGTTGTGCATGGACTTTGTATGACTACAATCTGAATTAAGAAATTTTTTTAAAACACTACAAATACAGAGTGAACTAATACAAATACAAATAAACAAACCCAAACAAAAAATATGCCACACAAATATGGGAAAAACAATGTGAAGAGAACTCTGAGAGCTAACTGTTGGATAATACTAAAGATTTCATTAAAATATTTCAAGTTTCAACAACATTAAGGAAGCTGAGAACAGGTTCTCCAGAATAAATTCGTGAATTTAAAAGACTTATTTTTTTTACATAAATATATTTCATTAAAAAATCTGTTTGTATGTTTCTAACCAGAATGTGTATCAAACTGAGAAGCTGAGTGAAAGACCAATAATTATTTCTAAATATTTTGAGCCAAACCTAAATGCTTACCTAAGAAAATGAGTTGTACTCATACATAAAAATAGATTTGAGAGAGAATTTTTGTAATTATGAGTACACAGAGAGTTCTTTAAATGTAAAGTAAAATTGAATAAATTACCTCTTTAATAAATATTAAATTTGGATGGTAGTTCTTTTTGGCAGTTTGGGTGGCATATTTTCCTAAAAGTTATTAAAAGCAACAAACAAAACATTCTGGAGCCATTTATTTACAATCTAACTTTCTAAATATGAGATAATTAAACTGCTAAATTCTCCTTACTAAATTGCATGGTAGACCGCCAGCTTTTCTATTTTCTTTACAACATTTTAATTAAGCAAAGTTCCATACAAGAACTCTGAAAGCATTAAAACAGGTCCAGGTAAGTTTAAAAAATCAGACTGCAGTAATCCACATGCGCTGAAGCAGTAGGATTTACCCAATTTTTTTTTTTTTTATGTAAGCCATAACATCTGATTTTTAGAGTGAGTGAAATAATGAAGAAATAATTATGAGCAAAGGAATTATTGAGTAAATGTTTATTATCTTAGCAATGATCACTTCCACACCATAGTATGAAGAAGCATAAAGTAACAAAGAAGGCAGAAAAATTCAGAAAACAAATACATTGTTTAATTATATTTAATGGACTGTATCTAATGGACTTCCCTCCCCACTCCACCTTCAGCTGGCTGGAAAGTGTTTATAGAATCAAGCCACTAGATCACTTTGAAAGCCAGAGCTGCCTCAAAGAGCAGTAATTGGTTGCTGTTCCTGCTTGCTTCCCCACAGTTCAACAGCCTCCTTCGTGGCACAGATCAAGAGGACACATAAGTAACCTGGCAATTTTCAAACACAGTTTTAGAAAAAGGAAAAAAATAGTAGCTTTCTTGAGAAGTGCTTTGGTGCCTGCACAGACTGGTAAGAAATAGTAATAGATGGACTAGATGGTGAATAAATTCAGCAGAAAAGTTGGGCCAGTGGGAGGTAGCCATGAACATCACAAAATTTTCCTTGACGTTGTGAAGGGCTTTAACCCTACAAATGCTGGCTCAGACATCAATTTCAAAGGACAACCAGCCTGCTGTGTTATGAATAGGTGTGCTGCAGTGAAATGCAAAGCCATGGTAGACTTTAATCTGAAGAGTTATCTGCACTGTAAAACCATCTGAATAGTTATAGGAATTATCATACATTTTTATTTAAAAAAATCAGTGCTGAAATCATCTATGGCATTTAAAGATCACACAAATTGAAAAAAGGATAAAAGGGACAATTTCAAAGATTCTTAAACCTGCCTTGTCTGCCCAGCAATATAAAATATGACTTAACACAAAATAGATGTGGTTTTCCTGTATTTACATGTATTACTGTATTGAAATATATAAGCTTATTTTGCCCAAATGAAGACTTGTATGGTTACCTGCTACTTACTGAAAGCTGTTATCATGGAATGCAGGCACCTCTTCTTGTCTTAAATTTCATGTCAAGGATAGGCATGTGAAGGAATACGCAAGACAGAGAGCAAGACAGACTTAATTAGCATAGCTGGTTCGGTAACTAAAATGCGCTGGTGTGAGCAAACAGTGCTTTGAAGATTGCAGGGGTTTGAGATTAGGTCTGCTTATTGGATAAGAAAATGGGATTTGGTCTGTTTACAGGAAACAGGAGATGGGATGTGTGTTTGTAAAATGCATGAGTTTGACTATAACAAGTATAATCCAATCATTGTAGTAAAAATTATTAACCAACTTGAAATGGTATATAAGCTTCTGGAAAATCTAAGTAAAATCGAATTCTGATCACCAAATCAATCTTCCCATTTCTCCTTCAATTGTCAATAGGCATGCATACTACACATAGGGATATGTCTGGATTTAGGATTCATCATTCTCTCAAACATACTCTTAAAGATCTTTCAAACAATCTACTCACTACAAAATTGTTTATTCTCCCATCTAGTTTCTATTAAGAATTAGTAACAAACCATTATACAACTTATATTGCCATAGCTTTTCTCAAGTTCTATCTAAAACTGTCAGTGCATATTGATATGAAAGAGAATTTTATACTTCTGAAGAATTTATTTACTAAGGCTTCAAATCTGCCATGCAATCTACCAGATATTTAATATTCAACAGAAAGGTACCTTATATAAATTTTAAAATGTCATTTATTCTAACTTTTGTTCTTTTGTAGATAACCAAAGAAAATGCTGTATATCCAAACCAGAAAAATACTAGGATTTCTAAAGAAAGGTTATGATAATCATTAATTCTTTGGAGATAGTGTTCAATATTAATAGTAAGCATTGAGTATCTCAATTGAAATTTAAATCTTAATGGAACACCCAAGGACAAAACGAGTACAGAAAGAAAGGCTTGACTCCAAATCAAGATCCTCTAGAATGAAAATTATACACTCAGATAAGCAAAACTCCCTAGAAATGAATCCTAGCATATAAGACAAATAAATTCCTGAAAATTTACTAACATCTTGAAACAGAGACAATTTTGAACATAAAGGGATGTCTCTTTATTCTTGTTCTTTTTTTCCACTCTATTCACGTCTCTAAAACTCAGAATTTTAAAATATTTCAGTTGCAGAAAAAATAATTACTTTTATTGTTATACCTTAATGTCCTACTGACATTAAAAATAATATGAAGTAGGCTGATAAGCCACCCAAATCCATTTCTGTGGCAACCCTTATGCATTCACACTTATCAAATCTATTCTACACTGAGCCACATGGAATCCTGGCCAAGACAATGGAAGATTTCTTGGACCTGAGGTTTGTAACATTGCCTCTATAATTAATTACAATACAGGAAGATTTAAGGATGTAGAGGGTAGTTTCCCTGGGGAAGAAGAGAACCCTGGAAAAATGCCTTGGGAAACCCTGTTTTTAGTGCCATAAGAAAAGGCTTTATTCACATGCTCTCTATACAAATTGTTACTAGAAATTTCTTGGTTGTGTTACCGTAGATTGATTTTTGGTGCAAGAACATTCCTAATCATTCTCCCCCATTGGACCCTTCCCTCAGACCCCACCTTAACTCCCCACCCACACTGGGCTGTACAAGTACCCCTGTCTGACCCTGGATCCCGCCTTTTGCCCCTTGTTACTGCCTTGGTCCAGTTCATTCCAATACAGTGGACACCTTATTGTTTATTGTTTTTGTATTATTAAAATTCCTCTTCAGACAACTGGATCAAAGCTGTCTCTCTCTCCATTAAGTCACCATTGGGCTGAGACCTGAGGAAACTCAAAGGGGTCTGATTGTCTGGGCGCAGACTCCCGGAGAGTTTCATAAGGATAAATTAGGATGGCTATTAGGACTTATAAAATTTGCTCTGGTTTTGACACAGACTTCTGTGTGTTCTCCATTATTTCCTTTTTCCTATGTATTTATCTCTTTTTTTTTATAAAATTGGATGGTTATATTTTTCTGCTTTCCAACAGTTCTGTGAAAATGTGTGTGCTAACATTTACTTGGGAATCAGATACCATAACAGTGTAAATGCTAACTTACACACAGAAGAAAACCCCAAAAACCGAAAACATCAAGGAACATATTAAGAAGAGGCAGGATGGTGACAACCTCATTATTGTTGCACTTAAATTAAAACATCCATTTGAAAACGTGGCAGTATAAGGTTTGAGGAGTGGTTGTGCACTACTGCACATCACTTGCATATCTGTAGTGGTGAATCATCTTGAAAACATCTTCATCTTAAACACACACCTATTTATGGAAATACACAAAGTCACTGAAAAAAGAAAGGGAATTTCAGAAAATTGCTTGAAATGAAAAATGCACATTCGATTTTGGTCCCTCAATTTCCGAGCCGTTATAACTTCAAGTGAGGTTGAAATAATCTAGTGAGCCCACAATAAACTGAACTGAATGTCACAGACAATCTTTTACAGTACTACAAGTATGTGAAAAATGCCATGGGCCTTTTATTCCATTTGTTTTATTTTATTTATCTGATTTATTTTATTTTGTGTTACTTGATGCATTTACTGTATAGTTGAAGTTACTTGCACTTAATAGAAAAGAAATATAAAAAAGAAAGAATAAAGAGGAAAAAACATTGCCTACGTTTGAACAAAGCTTGAGACCAATGAACCCCAGGAGGTAGAAGACTGTGGGTTTGATTTATCAAAACCCATTAACTACAGTTTAAGTTAGGATGCACAAAAGCTTGATAAATATTTCCTGAACACCATCCCTTACAACTCTTGCAAACTCTAGTGGCATTGCATGTAGACAGCCTCACACAGCAACAAACTGAAAAAGGCCTAGCAAAACCTGTCAGCCTGGGCTTTACTCAGCTTTTGATTTTGCAATGTGGGAGCTCTTTAAGTAAAAATACTGCAAATACTTCCTCACAATAGGGAGATATTCAAGAAAACAGTCTTTGATAATGCATGAATATTTTCTTTCAAGTAGTTTCAGTTTAGAGGAACAAGTAGCACAAATAAATCCAAACACTCAAGGACCAGAATATGGCATGAGAAATATCACAGAAGGAGAACAAACATTATAGTAAACGTTACAGTGAACTTGTATCTGGAAACACAGCTGCCAAAAGATCTATTTCTGGACACATTAGTAAAAGCAAAGCACACATTTTTGACAGCTGTAATCCAAGGACACATTTCCATTTGCACTTCTAACTTATACAGTCAAGAAGATGAATGACTACACTGTCATTGCCAAGTGTTTTTTTGAAAGCAGCTGTTCAAAACATCTCAGAATAATCTGCTGGCTGTAGTACTACAAGCCAGAGCTCCTCTAGCACTTGCTAAGATGAAAAACATAAAATCACATTACCCTCATGCATTTCAAAGGTTATGCAAAAACTATAAACATTGACTCCAAGACTCCAGAGAAAATCCTGTGTCTGGCTAAAATTCCACTACAATTATCGCTGTCAATTATGAAGCTGATGTCTGTAAATGAGGCAGTAGAAATAAAATTCATAGGCTACCAGGAATATGAAAAGGATTAATATATATTACTTACATTTGTTTTCAGTCGCATGTGTAAATTACAAGCACAAATAATTAACTGGTTTTTCTCTACAGCATTAAAAGAAACTGCCTTGTGTTTTAAAAAAGCCTTTCTTGATACTTTATATTGAGAGGGATCAATTTTATGCTTCTCATTTTAAAACCTTCTTAAAAATTCTTACAGAAATATGATGGATAGTAGAGGAAAAAAAAGTAAACTTCTTAGCAATTTTCATGTAATAATAGAATGCCATAAAAGTATGTTAAAAAAAACAAGTTCATTGTATCACTGCAACAATGTTGCAGGTCACGTGGTCCCCAATGACACTACATTTCACAGACATTAATACTCTATAATTCTCTTTTTCCTTATATAAAGACCATGCAATCTTTCTGGCACTTTATCTGTTTCAGAAAGTTCCTTGTACAAATATATCTGTGAGACGCACTACCACTCACTGTTCCCATACCCTAGCACCATGACAAGTGAAGCAATAGGAAAGGCACAGATTTTGTGAACTTCATAGAAGATCCTAGGATGATTATGAGGCCTTTGTAAAAGAATGTGGTTAGATAAAACAAATAATAGTGGCATTTGCTGTTAAATGGAATATGAAATCAAAATCCATGGGGAAAAAATTAAAGTGCTATTTATCATTATAATTGGAAGAAAATTTAGCAACATAGGACAATTTCTATTGGAAGGAATATCTAGAAGCCATTTAGTCCAAGCCCAAACTCAAAGTAAATCTAATTGTGTGGTGGTGCCCTAGGTCTTGTCCAGGAAAGGATGAAGGTTCCTGAGCCTTTCTGGGCAACCTGTTCCCATCAGAATTTTTTTTCCTTATACCTAATCAGAATTTCCTTTCTCATATTATCTCTATGTTCTTCTCAAATAATCTGTGTGTATCTTTTCCCATCTACTGGCTTCACGTTAGGCTGAAGGCAAAAGTTTCCTAACTCTTCAAACCTTCTCTTCTAGCTTTAAGAAAGCCAATTCTTCCACCATCATCTCATTTATTGTGTGTCCCAGATCCCTAATAATCATGGCGAGACTCTAATGGAGATGCTCACAAGACAGTCTGGGGGAAACACCTGCTAAAATTTAGAACATCAGAAGAACTAATTAAAAATTAATTCCTTTGTCTGATGTGTCATTCTCAAAGTCCCTGTTCAGTTATCATACAGATCCAAAAGCTCCCGAGTAGCAGGTTTGGTTTTTTTGGTTTTTTTTCTGTGAGTTTACTGTTAGGATACTGCAAAGTCAAAAGCAGTTGTAAAAATGAATTAATCTTTCATGTGTTACCAAAATGGACATATTGATGGTTGATCCAAAGCCCATGTGAAGCCATAAGCAAAGAAAATCTCATTCACAACCTATGACTATCTCCTAGAATCAGAGTAAAGACAAAAAATATTCTAGTGATGTAGAAGGAGAGAGAAAGGAGAAAGAAATTTTGGAGTTTGTTTCATTAGTGCAACCAATAGGACTCGATTTTTCCTTTTCATCCTTTCTGATACTGTTTGTCAAATTGTTCTCATTCCAGAATTTCCTTCACAGTGCCTTGTACATTATACTGTTTTCATTTTTGCAGTACTTTGAGGCACAGGAGGAAAAAAAAGATATCCTGCAGTTAGGGAACAAACCCAGTATTATTTTAGTATGTGTTAAAAAAGAGCTTTTCCAATGACATATATGAATTATACAAAAGACTGCAGAAAACAAGTTTACTAAAAACCTATAAGCTACTGTGATCAACATTCAATGTTAACTTCTCATGCTGACCTGTTTCTTTTGTTAAAGCAACAATGCATGTTTAGAATAAATAGTGCCCATTAAGTGTCTCCCGAAGAGGCATATGAGTGCTGTAAGTACACATTTGCACCTAGCAAAACCACACTCCTTGACTTGTGTAGTTTCTGAATAGAGTGGATTAGTAGATTGCCTCCTGCTTGCTGCAAGATTTTACAAAAAAATTTTTTAAAAAAGAGTGTTGTGTCTCCTCTGAACATCCAAAGCATCTGCTTTAGTTTTTCAGGGACAGGGAAAACTAAAGCAGATACTGTGCCATTCCACATTTTTACCTCATGGTATGATTCATGATGACATTTAGGTATAATCCAGAGTATATAAAAACTCCATCTAAATGAAACAGGATGACAAGCAATCTTATAATCAAATTAAGCTACTTGTATTATCATTCACAGTGCACTTGTACTGAGTATGGAGAATCATTCAATAAGCTTTTTATTTTTCTAAAAGAAAATGAGAAAGTTTTGAGGCCTGCTAGCTGACTTGTCTTGTATTTTAAAACTGCCCAATTTAATAAAAACAAATAAATGTGCTTGTTCACATCAAGTAAGGTTAAAACAATTTGTTTCTCCCATGGTACCTAATCAACTTAAATATTAAGAAAATGCATAAAACTTTCTCAACCTATCAAAAATTTAACTAGTTGTATCACCAGAGGCAGGTGGATACAAAATTTGTAATTTGTGAGGGAATCAAAGTCATTGACTTGCAAGCTCTTTCATCAGCTAAAGATACATCTAAGTGAAAGTACATTTAGTGAAGCTGCAATTTACAATACTGTCTTCAAATATCTTTCTGGACAGATAATGCAATTAAGCATTACTGAGCACTTGTTTAAAATATTGTCTCACTAGGCATGTTATCTTTAAAGACCTAGAAAGTTGTGTTAAATTTTGCTGGAGTAGCTCTACAGCACAAACATTATCTTACAGACTTGACAGCTACAGAGAATTACGGTGCACAGATGGAGATAAATTATTCATAATTTTATTTATGAATACTACACATTAAAACAACATAGACAGACAGTCAGATGGGTGCATAGGTATAGCTCTTTGTACTAGAAATATCTTTGTGGATTTAGTAGTGAGGCTTCAAAGACAGATACTCCTGTGTCTGCATTTATAGCTACTGTTAGTTAAAAGACAAAATCATACCAAGTCGACTTCAATTCATATCATTATTTCACAAAATCAAAAAAAAAATGCAGAAACCTATGTTTTCTTTCATCACAGAATAAAAGTAGAAAGTTTACTTTGAGGAGTCGCTCTGCATTTTTATTTCATACTTGAATTTCAATTTGATTTTGATTTTTTTTTGCCTTATTTGGAGAAGAGACCAGTGGGATTTACCAAACATCCACTCACACCGAAGGACTCAAAATGCTGAAAAAATGAACCAAAAATTTCATGATTTACATAAATTATTTTCATCAATAGCTCAGTATGAGGTACTTGGTTGAATATATTTTCTGAGTAAAAGAGAGAGAATCTTACAAAGTAATTTTTACGTGAAAGCACAAGAAATGCCTAAAGAATTTGCTTCTTCAATCAAATTTGTAAGATTTGTAAGAAACCATTCTATATATTTTTAGTAACAAGCACAACCTAACATATGACTAACTTCTGCTTGCTTATTTTGGTTATTTTTCTCATAAACACTATAATTATTGCAGATTATGCACTATAACAAAGATATACAAGTCAGTGTACTGAAGTACCAAATACACCATCACTAAATACTTGATTTTTTAAACAACTTCACAAAGTTCTAGGTTTGATTCATTTTTTTAAAGCCTTATTTGAAAATTTTGTGCGAGAATCCTAAACACCCATCTTACTTCCATTTTGGACAACCACTATTTAACAGTCAAGGGGAAGTAAATGGACAAGTCTGATTTGTGCTGTGACTTTTTCTGCCCCAAGGAAAAGTCTCAAAGTCCCTTGATTGTACATCCATTACTAATGGAAATGTCCTAGTCCTACAGCAGACAGTATGAAACTTCCAGGCAAAAACCACTCCCTCCCAACCCTCTTGCTTTAAGTGACAAGTTGTTGCATTTCATTCCCTGGCCAGAAGGGTGCAAGAATTCCTTTTTGGGAATGTCTCCAAGACATCACCTATCAAAATGCACAGGGAGCTGTAGTAGGTGGGTTTTAATTTTCCTTTGGTTTTAAGCGACTAGTAATAAAGTAAGGATTTAATTAGGGTTTGCGTCATTAAAGAATGTGCAGTTATAAGCATTTTAGTAATAATCTTACAGATAATGGACACTTTTTAGATTTTACTTCTTAGATATCCTAGAAAGTAAAATCTAAAAGAAAAAAGTGCCCACTATCCTTGAGACTGAAGTAGTCCATAAGAGCTTTACTCATATGCTGTTCAGCCATAGAAAGTACAGCATCATAGAATACCAGGTTGGAAGAAATTATCATGCTGATAACTGATGAGCAACAGTCAGCAACGGCAGAATATTTTCATTTTCCTTTTTAAACAACAAAAATACTCTACAGTCAAGTCTCTCATGGAAGAACCACAAGACACTTTCTAAAGCCAAGTCTGGAATCTAAAATTATTAATTCAGATTGAATACTAAGCATCGCAAATTCAGGAGTGTCATGGTTTGACCCCATGCAGCCACTCACTCACTCCCACCAGTGCAGCCAGGGAGAGAATGAGAAGGGTAAAACATAGAGAACCCCTGGGTTGAGATAAAGATGCTTTAATGGGGAAAGTGAAAGCCTCACAGACAAAGCAAAACAAGGAATTAAACTCACTGCTTCCCATGGCCAGGCAGGTTACTTGGAAGGTGAATCTATGATGTTTAGTGTTCAATCTGAATTAATACTCACAAGTTTGTATATTTTATCTAATACTAGCAGCTAGCCTGATAAAAGATATTATGAGAATGAGAAAGTTCACCAAAAGTCACTAATGTTAGTATTTCATAAACTAGAATAGACTCAGGAATAGCAGATGAAAATCTAGATACAGTGATTCCATCATAACTATAAAACCCAAAAAGAATCAAAACCAAAGCAACGAAACCAGACAGTGGTAGCAGCCAAGAACCCTGTCCCTTGCAAAGTGGTAAGGAAATTCTTTTATTCTCAGCTTGATTCAAACATACTGTCACAGATAGAGAGCGCTAGATAAATTTCACATTATATTCCTTTACAGAATTCCATAGTTGTGTTCTTCATTCCCTCCCATATACTCTTTACTTCTTGTGTTCCAAGCCATGTATGGCTTTTCTCTAAGTTGAATAGACATGGGTCTTTCAAATATGCAGATATATTCCCTCTATTGCATATTTTGAAAACATTTTCATTTGTTTCCATACATTTCCACAAGCACTTTATATAAAGTGCTTACTTGGGTTTAGCTCTTTTTCATTCACTTTAGAATACTACAGACATTAGAGGGGAGAAGCTGATCACACAGATCACATTTCATGTTGTACAATGTAACTGCCTGAAATGAGGCTGTAGCCAGGTGGGGGTTGTTCTCTTCTCCCAGGTAACCAGAGACACAACAAGAGGACACAGTCTTAAGCTGTGCAAGGGAAGGACATTAGGAAAAAAAAAAAATCACATAAGGATGCTTGGGCATTGGAATGGGCTGCCCAGAGAGGTGGTAGGGTCGCAGTCCCTGGAGGTGTTCAAGAAAAAACTGGATGTGGCCCTCAGTGCCATGGTCTGGTTGATGAGATGGTATTAGGTCATTGGCTGGACTTGAAGATCTCAAAGGTCTTTGCTAAACTTATTAGTTCTGTGATTTTGTGGTTATGTGCAATCATCTGTAGGATGTTTGAGAGTGCTCTGGGCCCTACCCATTGTCCGACTTAGCCACACTGAACTACTTATTTACAGTCATCAAATTAGATGTATGCAGCTGACTATTAATACAGCTCAGAAATCACTAATCTGTTATCCCTGAAAAGAAGAGGATGAAATATGGCTCTGGGTTTTTATGATGCTGTAAAGCCCCTGTTTGGCTAGATGAAGCCTTTGTTTGGCTAGATTATTTTCCAGTTAACAAAATTTATCATTGCTCAAAAGGAATTAAAACTGCAATTTAGATGAATTTTGGATGGGCTTTTTTTTTCCAGCAGTTCAGTAAAAATCTGCCAGTAATTACATCTGAACATAACTCAGAGCAGAAACACTTCCATTGTTTCCAATTCCTTCAGCTACCTGGTCTGTATATAGGAGTAACACTTTGAAAAGTAGTGGAGAGTAAATACTAATACTTGATAAAACCGTTGAATCAAGTCATTCTACAGCTCCAAAAAATGAGGTACCAATAAAGACAGACAAAATGATGAGGAATTTGATATACTTAAGTTTCAGACAAGCATCTTTACTGTTCATCTATGACAATTTCTGACCTTTTCAAAGGCATAAAGATATATTCTGCTAAAAGCTCTGTAGATTCAAATAATAACAAAATAGACTATAATTTAGGAAAAAAGTAGGACTAGACATTAGGGTTTTTTCTTTTCTAATATTTAATATATGAGAAATTATTTGCAATCTCCTCATACTAGTTACTTTAAGGCCCTCGAAATAATTCCATATCAAGCTGCATTCATTTCAAAAATTCAGAGACAAGAAGATACAGTTAGCTTCTATGTTTTCTATGTTAAATATATCTCGTATTTCATAATAAGGAACTGTGTACTTTGTTGATAATTTAACCCTATGTAATACTTAAAATATTTTTTCTCTTAGTGAAAGATTACTAAAGTGTGGTAAATGTTTAATGCCACTGCTTTCTTGTAAGTTAAATTTTATCATCAAACATTGCCAATGATTCCAAGAATCTAGAAACATACACAGTTACTAATAATCCCTGTGTATTTGACATCTCTTTGCTAGCAATATGTAAATGAAGAGTCTTGTAAAACCATCTTTACTGTCTCTACATTTTCCTCTATGATGCAGTGCAAAGCTTTGACTTTTTTTTTACATAACTATAAAATATCGTTAGGAAGATATGTAACCAAGGCATACCTGCATTTAAGATCTAAATGTCAAAGGATTTTTCCCTGTATTTTAGACAGTGGAAAGCACAAGGACTACAATTTGCAGTGACAAAATGAACTGTACCAACTACTGCTGTTGACTTCCTCTTTGTCTAGCCTAATCCAAGGTTCAAATGACTGATTCAGAGTTACAGAACAATAGAATTTGGAATTAGCAATGCTAGTGTTGTAATCTCATGGTCTACATTCACATTTATTCTGCATTATTAGAAGAACAACAAAACCATTTAAAAATATCAGAATTACTGAAGACAAAAAGTTTTGTCATTAGTCTCATGTTTCAGTGGTTGATTCATTTTTATCATACTCACACTAGGAACCTAAAAAGGCAGATCCACAAAATGCTGTAGATTTGCCCACTTAAAATTAAAAAAGGCAGAGAGCTGTGGAAGTCAGCACTCAACTGAGGTATGCTATTTTCATAATGTGAACTACTACCCACAAAGATGCTACACAGAGAAAAAATAAGGTATGACTGTGCCAGCTGGATATCTCTCCAGTAATTTGTATCAACCTGCAAAAACTGAAAACAGTGACAATAAAAGAATGCTGATCTCTTTGAGATTTATAGGAACTGAATTCTTTATAATGCTTTCATATTTAAGTCCTTTGAGTCACCGTTGAAGCTTACTAGTTTAAAAAACAGAGTTCGTTACTTGTTTCAAGTTATGAAGTAAATAGGAAATCAACTTTAAAAAAAACCATTGAAATGAAATGACTGTAATTGAAGTTTTATGAATGATATAATACATTTTTATAATTCTTTTATAAAACAGATATTATTTGAATATAAAATTTCTGAAGTTCCATATTTTAACTGATAAAAAGAATGTACTCACAGAAGCATGTCTTAACTAAATATAATTTAAAAAACCCAACCGAACAAGTGAGTTGGTAAGATCTTCAAAGTAGTCAACAGTTAAAAAAAGCAAGCACACAAGCACTATTTTGTAATAGCGGAGCTAAGACTAATTATTACATACAATGATTAGATACTGAATGAGGATTTCTGTTTGTAAAAAGTCATTTGAAAGAGTACTGCTATGGGAATATTTTTAAGAAAATAAATACTAGTTTGTATTAGTGAATGAGAACATTTAATTCTAAATTAAAGTTGAAATGGGATGTTTTCCAGTATCATAGCTTCATGGTGCAATTCTTTTAAAGGTAACTAGTTAATTAGGATAATAATACATACGAGTATTAAAATTAAATAAATGCAGATGGTACATTTGATTTATAAAAATTATTCAATTTCTTTGAGCAAAGAAGAGTTTAATTTCTCCCTATTTTTACTGGAAATACCTGTAAGATATAATACTAACATTTTTGTTTTAACAATGAAAACAATATACAATCTCTGTATTCATCTTTTATCATAATATTACATTAAAAATTAAAACAAGTATCTTTTTAAACTGCTCATATTTTCAGTTTCTATAATTTCTTAAATATTGGAATAAAAATCTCCCATATTCCTTCCTTACTGATGTATTTAAGATATTCACTGACTGTATTTCTGTTTATTTGCCTACTTTTTTTACTGTTCAATTTGTGATTTATATTCTCCTCACCTCCACAATCTCTCTCAAGAGCTTCAAAATGATGCAGCTGCTGGGTGGGACAGATGTACTCTATTTCTACTAACATGCTGAGAATAAAAATGATTATTTGTTCTTTAACATTTCATGCCCTATTTTTCAAGATTTACTTTCTCCACACCTTTTGCAGGTCTTGGATCTTGTGCAGCTCATCCAATAAATCAGGCTTAGTACCTCCTATAAACCTCACAAAAGCATTGCCCTCCAACTGGTACAGCTATCGGCTTCATTCTTTACATGAAGCTATATCAAATTGGAGTTTTGACTTTTTAATAAAAGAAAAAAAAATAAAGAAATTGCTACTGTATTGCTAAAAAAGAATAGTAGTCATGCTATATTTTCAAAATTTGTTCTTTACAGCATAGGGTGGGTACATTCACATTGACCATAGCTATGAAATACAAACCAACCCAGCTTGTCACTATATTAAGCACCAACATCAGCAATTGAAATTTTTTAACTAGTTTTCCATCTATGGGTATAAAATGCAATATTGTAAAATTTACAAGAGTATTTTTGTCAGATTAAGCATTCTGACAAAGTGAGACTCCTACGTCTTTCAAACTGAGTCTCTCAGGTTCGGTTCCTGGTACCTTGCAGTCTGTTTGGTGTAAAGGACAGGTGCTCTTTGCAGAGGAGCCACACCCATCTGTATTGATCTGAATGTCAGCATGGAACTGAAATTCTTTGAACGTGACTAATCTCTGTGAGCAGCTGGCCTTAATGAGGAAACAACTCCCTGCTACACACATGACTGTCAAGCACTTGTAATAAGCAAGGAATGACTGTGTTATTCTGCACTTCCACAGCTGAGTGACAGAAGTTAATGTTGCTGTCTCTAATAAGCCACATGGAGAAGGTCAGATAGGTTTGTTTGGTTGGAAATTGGTCAGGGGCTGAGGTCATGGGCAGCTCATGGCAGTGATTTAATACAGAAAACTGTAAAATGTTAAACCAGAAGACACTCAGGAGGAATATACACAGTCATTAAATACACAGTGCAGAAAACCAAGAGTAAGGTGGAATAGAAGGAAGCCAAAGCAGGTTTTTCTGCAGGGCCTCTCTGCCCTTGAGGAATTTGACAGCTACTCCCAATATGTACCCAACCTGATGTGTTTGCTCTGTAAACAAATTTGAGACTTCATGCTGTGAGTGGCATGGTGCTGCTGTTCTCTGGCTGTATTCCCCAAAACTGCCCTCTAACTCTCTGACAGCCTCTTAGCCACAAAATTTGACAAATTCCCACTAGATCTCTAGTGTCTCATGAAAAGTTCATTGAGGATAGACTGTCTCTGTTCAACAATGAGAACAGGCAACTCCATGCTGTTGTGAATGTTTTTGCCTCTCTATTTAATACAAATTTGTGTTCTTGAAAAAGAACCTTATATTTTCTGAGCATATTCCGCAAGGATCTGCTCTCAATATATTTACTCTCATTTCTTAGTCCTACCTTTAAAAATCCTAAATGGCAGCTGGACTTGCTTTATACTGGTAAATGCTAAAGTGATGGGATGAGAGTCTAAAAACAAAAATGTGAAAATACATCCCAGAAGTAGGAAAAGAGATATTTGTTCTTGATTCTCACAAAGGAACGTATCAAAAAGGGTAGTCTACAGAAAATGCATCCCAAGGCAGGGAGGGAGTTCCTTCACTTCACTTGACTGGAGCCATCTGCTACCTGTCTTGAAGGGGACAAGCTCTCATTCAATTGATTAGGCACAGCACTTCTACTGTTTTGTGCTAGAATTCCTGACTAAGTCTGATCACAAGAATTGTTGTGGGTCTCTGTGCTGGCAAGAGGCAAGATTTTCCAGCTGTAACTTGATAAAACTCACTTAAAACACAAAATCATATCATATCCATCCTCCTTTTCTATTTTGCATCAATTGGGTCAATTTCACAATTCAAGCAGTATTCTTGAGATATTCCCCAGGACACCACAATAAAAGCAAATAAAACCAACTGCTGGCATGGGGACCAATAGATAACCTGCTTAACACTGAGGGTGGCAGGGAAATAACACACAATATTCTTTTTCTGTAATGGTCCTTATCATTTCACAATGTCAGCTTGCAGCCAAGAATATTTGCAGAGGTTTTGGAAAAAAAATCAAAAATAATTAAAAAATTAGATATAATTTTCTAAAAAACAAAAACAAAAATTTGATTCCTTTGTATTATCAAAGAGGAAGTTGTGAGATTACAGTTTAGATGGATTTACTGGGAACTAGAGCCTGGTAATAGATTTTCAGTCATGTAGACAAAGACAGAACTTTATGACTGGAACCTGAAGCTAGTCAGGAGTGGAAGCTTGGAAATAAGATGCTTTCTTTTAACAGCAAGGATAATTAACAGATTACAAAACACTTTGAAGGAATGGAAAACACTAAATCAGGGGTTATGTAGTATTTTTCTGAAAAAAAATGTTCCTGTTCAGGTGGAGAATTTTAATGGTTTCATAAATGCAGGTGAGCGTTTATTATTAGAATGAGCATGTCTTTCATACCTGTTACCTGAATTTATCAGATTATGATAATAAAAAAATACTTTTGTTTGTATACTTTTATCACTTCTGAGATGAAAAAGATTTTGAAAGAATATGCATATTTGGAGCAAACAGGAACTGAAAACTCTTTTTAATATTTTCATATCAAACATGTAAACTTTCTTTTCAGTCTTCTGAGATGCATTCTTTTTTTTAAAGAATAGATTCTCTTTTGTTGTAAATCAATCATCGGTGTCTAAAATTTGACAATGACTTGAGATTCTCCCAGTATAGAACCATTTAAAATGTGGATAAATCCCAAATATAAATAAAACCCATTAATTCAGCTCTCAAGTCTACGAAGATTTGCAGGGCTTTACTGATACTTACTGTACACAGAAAATTAACATTTTTAAGAGCTTTATCCAGCCCAGTGGGACTGCAGTGGATTGATTTCAAACACGGCAGGTGAAACAAACACACTATCCTTTTTTTTTTTTTATTACCGTATTTCTACCCATGGGGCAGCGCTCTAATTCTAAATATTTATTATGAAAACGTGTACACCAGTTTCTAAGAAACCAAGATCTCTCTTGATAGTTGCCCTCTGCAGCAGACTTAAACCCCTCATCTTTAGAAACTCTCCTCATAAATAATGCCAAATTCTGGAATCTCACACCTTCAATACTAAATAGAAGATTTGCTACCTCAAAGCATTTTTTTTCATACCAATGAAGATAGAAGAACTACTTGAATGATTTTTTGTATAGCCAGTCTGTAGATCTAGGTTCTGTACATTAAAAATAGAAATCCTCTGTTATCCCTGGGTTGTATTTAAAAATTTACACCTCATTACACTTCTCATTTAAGACACACATCCAGTCTCAATTTAAGAGATGAGGAGATTGAAAATTCAAAGTCAACTTTGAAATTTGCTGAAACAACAAAGCCATTGCTTCTTTCAACTGTGGAAATAGATTCTGATTCTTTGTCTCAGCCATGGAATCTTTAGTCTGTTTAATTAGGTATGATAGGGTGTTTTCTTTGCATAGGTGCATTTAGATGCTCTAAACCTTTACCTATGAAACTGCTTTCAAATGAGACTAGGATCCATTTTTTAATCATCTTCAAATTCTTTATTAATTACAGGCGTCCTTTTCGAACATCCCTTTAAACCTGTGAACAGTCTGTCTCCAGTGTTCCAATTTTGGTCTAATATTGATTTGTGTACACCTCCTTAACACCCTCTTCATCTCCTATCACTTCTGAGGTTGTGGAGACAAGCATTTTTTATATCAGTTGGCTCCTGGCATCAGTTTTCAATTTTTAAGTCTAACATTAAGCTAAATCATGATATAAACACATCATTGATTTGAAATTAAATTCCCTGTATATGAATAAAGCCCTTATTTGGGAGCTGGTCTGTTCACTTCATAAATGTGTTGCACATGAACTACAAATAAAGTTCTTTACTCTTCCTTTCTTTTTGTTTCTGGTCTAATTTTAAAAGACCTTTTTAAATAATCATCATGGCTCAACCAAAGCAATTGCAGCTGACAGAAGAGCTGAAAGAGTTGAAACCAACTATATGAGAAATGAGGACCATTACTGGCAAAACCTTGTGTAAATCTTGTCTGAAGATAATCGTTACCATGATGCAGCAACTCTATGAATAAGGAAAGCATAAGACCCAGATTTTAAAGACGAACTCAATCTGTTTTAATCATGAGATATTCCTTTATTTTTCCTTTAATATCCCATATAATGCACACAACTCATCTCAACATATGTAGCAGTTCTACTGACCTGAGTTTCTTTAATGCACAACAGTAATTCAGTCTCACAGTTAGAATAAAAGCATTTGATGGCACAATTAAAAAGCTATGTCAACTTTCAAGTGGCTCAAACTAAAGATGGCATTATGGCATTCTTTAGTCTTGATTTCTTAACTTTGTAGTATTAATGATATTTTTATGTACACAGGAAGATGACAAATGACAGTCCAATAAATCTGCATTTATGGTCTGCTAGAATATATCCTACTTTTGTTCTTGCATGCGTTGTAAACTGCACTACTCTCACTTCAGTCAGCTAAAAAACACAACTGTTGATTATTTTAGAGATGTAAATAAAAATGCAGTTTAGGTAATTGCAGTTATCTGAATTGAATTATGTGCTACTTTCTGGATGTTTGTTTCAGGGATTTGATCCTGTCCCTAATTTCAAGGCAAAGGTGAAAAAGGGGTATGTTCTAAAACAAATGTCTTTTTCCTTGATGTGGAACTATACCGGAAATAGAGTTTTCCTTTCAATATCTTATTTACAAAAGCTCTGAATACAAATAAAACCATCTTGTCAGTCTCCTCCAAATTCTGACAATCACATATCTCTACATGAGACTTTGCATAAATATAAAAACTAAATAATCCAGTGTATTACTCAGCCTTCACATAATATTTTACTGTATTATTTCTAATCAAAATATTTCAGTATTAGGGGCACATCATTCTAAAAAATTATTTTTTTCTAATATGAGTTCTGGTTAGGAAAACTTGCATTTTTTTTGTCTCAGGTCTCTTCTCTTTTTCTGTCTCTTCTCCATCTTAAAAGTGGGATGGAATAATTTGCCAATCTTAGCAGAATACGGAATAGTTTATCAGTTGATATACCCATCAGCATCCACTGTTTATAAAGGAACTGTTACTCTTCCAGTTTTGTTTAGATATTTTTGATCTGAAATTCTCACTCTTCATTGTGGTGTTGCCACAAGCTTGGCTAAACTAGCAAAATCCTTTTGTTTTCTTTTTATTCACATTGAAACTATCTTCCTCACTGATTGTCTTCTCCCTTGCCCATCTGTGAGATTGGATAAACAGAAACAATATCTCAGTCACCACTACACCTCATCTCTAAACTTTCTGTGCTGTAACTACCGCTTTAAAGCATCAGAGATACATAACAGCACAGTCTTTTCCAAGTGCAGACATCTGCAGAAAACCCATTAAGTCCAATCACTAGCCTACTGTGCAGGCATTTAAAAAAGAGTAGTCATCAATAAGCATGTTATTTAAATTCAATTTAACATTCTTTTAGAGTCAAAGAAATAATCGATGTATTCTGTGTGCTAACTAAACAGAGGTACCAGGGGCCAAGGTATTTATTAACTGTAAGAAGTTCATTGGCAGGTTTACTCTGAGCTGCTGTAGATAACAGCACTGGTCTCAGCAGAGAAAACATGCAACAAACTAATGGATAGCTGGCCTAAACAACTTTCAGTGGAAATTCTGGAAGAGTTTTCTGGGGGAGTATGTCTACTTTGGTATATATTGCTGGAAAGAAAACAACCCAAACTACCAACAAATGATTTGGCTGTCATGTAACATGTGTTAGCACTTTTCAGTACATCCACGAAAAAACCCAAAAAGCCCTATATTCATACTTTTTTTTACATCTTAAATTCTATTCTTTTCTTAAAATGTGATGAATAGTTGACGAGATAATTTTATATTCTAGAAAGTAAGAACACATTCAACCATGCTAGTCCCTACCAAACAATTTTTCATATACCTGAGTGTTTGAAAGGATGTGTCAAAAAAACCAGGATATATTAAAACCCCCTATATCTTTTAGAAAATGACAATAGTTAATATTAAAATTCTAATATATTTGAAATACAAGTAGAAAACGAAAGTGCTTTAAAAGGGCAGTTTGGTAAGTTACCATCCTTCATCTTCACTGATCCTAATGGGAAATGAGGCCACTACCCATGCCAGGGTAAATTTACACCATGATTGATTTCCTTTGTGATATTATTGCTAAACTAGGTTCCAGTGTCAAAATTAGTGTTTGGTCTAAGGTTCAGGGAATAACTGTGTTTTTGTTATCCAAACCGATCTAGCAGTCCCAATATAGGTCTTTGTTAATCGTGATTTGACCAGATGAACTGAACTGTATTACTTCTACAAGTTTGAGGCTTCATATTTATATGCAAACACATAGTAACAGAAAGATTTTCTCCATTGAATTTTTTCCTTCTCATGCGGTAACTCAGTCCTCAAAAGAAACAGATTGGCAAGCTCCAGTTTAAATTCCCATTGGTTTGTTTTTTGTTTGCTTGTGGGTTTGTTGGGTTGTTGGTTTTTTTAGGGGGGTCTGTTGGTTTGGGGTGGGTTTTTTTTGTTTGTTTTTGTTTGCTTGTGTGTTTGTTGGGTTGTTGTTTCTAGGGGGGTCTGTTGGTTAGAGGTGGGGTTTTTTGTTTTTTATTTTATTTTTTAAATCAGTAAGTAGGTGTGGGGTTTCTTTCAGAACTACTGTGATTATTGCATGCAAACCTAGAATGCCTGGCTAGGCTGTATGGCAAAAAGGGAGGGAGGGGAAGAATTTAATGTAACATTCCAGAAGTCTAAATATCTGTATGTTTTGCTTTACTCTTCAGGTTAACTGCATTAGATAGGTACTGTGTAAAACCAAGAAATTTTGCAATTTATAAATATCTCTAAGAAAAGTTTCTAATCTGACCACACTGCCATGAACTGTTTCATCATTAAAACATAATTTCCTGAATCCAATGTCAAGAATTTTTTAAGTAAATGAAACTAATGGTATAGATATTATAGAATAATACAAAAGACATAGTAGAAGGATATTTTAGGAGCATGCTGAATTCCTGGGTTTATAAAATCAATTTAGAAAGATAATAAATGAGTGGTATTTTAAGCAATCTGAACTCTAATGTATTTAAACCATGATCACATACTTAATTTAAAGAAATCTAGTGCATTTTTACGTTCTTTTAAATGTAGTAGAAAATTATACTGTAGGTCACAGTGCTTCCTTAAGTGAGTTCTCTCACTCTTATGTTCCTGTCAGTTTGTGATGTGCTATGAATGAAGCCTTTATGACTCTTCAGCACAGTAGGCTGTAAATTAATAGGTGCAAAGAAAGCAATAGTGTTCTGTGAATTAAATGTCAATTTAGTGCCTCTGTACTTCTCACTTCATACACAACTCACATGCTGGTGTTAACAGCTAAGTGGCCTCTGTGTCCTTACTGCTAACACAAGCAAGAGATAATATGAGTTCAGTCACTACTATTAGCATGAAGTATATTTACCCTCCTATCTATTTTAAGGTCGAAATCCTTGCAAAGCCTTCAAGATACTTTTATGCATACAGAACTAATATTTAATTTATATGTATTATTTAGAATGAAAAAATGACAAAAGATAAGAGATGCATTTCAGATATTCTTTCTTCAAATACAAGCCCAAGTTTTTGTGAGATTGTATGAGAGATATTATCATAAACTAAACATATTTATTGATATTTGTCTTTGCAGCACAACTCCATATGATATTTTTTAAATCAGTTTAACCTCGAGATAATATATATATATATATATACACACATATATATACACACACACACAACATATAATAGGAAGGAATACCATGGTCCTTTTGCTTTCCAACACTTCTTTTCTTCCAGTGTAATGCCAGCATTTCAGAGATCACATACAAATTTTGATGCCACTTTAACCGTTTTTGAAACCATTACTTGCACTCTTTTTTCTTCTCTTCATTATGGCCATTTTAACAATTAGAATCTGCAGGTTTGTCACTGCAAATAGCAGAGATCATCTCCTCATACAATATATACTACATTATTTAATATATACCTAAATAATAATACAACCAGATATGTTCCTCTGTATCAAAACAATTTAAAAAATGCTGTTAGGACAATGAAAGCAAAAGGAAGATAATGCCCAGCATGGTGGAAATAAATGTAACCCTTTCTAAAGATACCAATTTCCCTGCAGCTTTGCTTTCTTAACCGTAGTCAGGCTTCATCTTCTCTCTTACATAAATTTTAAGTAGGGTCAACTGCTCATTACATGTCTCATCCACAGTATTTTTATTTTTATTTCCATAGACTCTAAAGATACTGAGCAGTGTTCACTGTATTTCCCTACGCCTGCTAATAATTTACTTACAACTGTGGATAATTCAATTTTCAAGTAGGCATTTGAATGCCTGAAGAAAATCCATTTTGGAACATGATGATTTTGATAAATATAGGCAAGTACAAGATATATTATCAATGATATCAGCTTATTTATCCTTATTGAAAACAGTGGGAGTGAAGAAGCTGTTTATCTGCATATGTTTGGGTTTAGCTACTGCTTTTAAAAAAAGAAGAACTGGCTATAGACACTGAATTAAAACTTGTTATTTCCCAATCAGGGAATTTTAAAAGACTCTGGAGAACAATACTTTTAGAACTAGAGTACACCAGTTGCCTGTATGACATATTTAGTATACATAGCTGATGTGCTATGCAAAACACTACACCAATTTTCTGTATAAATTCCCTAATACGTGAGTGGGGATAATCCTTTCTGAGACTGTGCTTAACAGCTCTGAGACCAGCGAGACATTCTCTCCAAGATCACACAACTCCACAGGAATCCAAGTTCAGCACTTCGCAAACTTTTGATATATCATTTTGATTGTGACTAAAGAACATGGTAGACTTAAAAAAAAATAAAAATACTTGGGGGTATATGTTTTTCTACCCTTTGTCTACCAGCAACCAAGATCAACTATGTTTTTTCCTTTTTTTTTGGGGGGGGGATAGCTTTTAACAGATTTTAAGCTTAAAACATTTAACACAGCAGGAAATGCTGAGGGAGGATGCAGAAATAGGACAGGTGTGGGAGCAAAGGGAGCAGCAGGAGTAGGTATTGCCAACAAAAAGCAGCAAGGAGAAACCCAGAGAGACAAGCATCAGTACCAAAGGCAGCAACTGACAAGACTAAGAGGATGGGGAAAAGATGTATTCCACTGAGCCTTTTAAAGGGACATAGTGTTTGCCATATTACCTATTTTGGGGATTTTTCTGTAATTTATTCAGTTTTCAATATGTAAATCCCTTCTGATGATGTCTGCTGTAGCAAGAGCTTGAATGAATTATGTATGGTAGAAATGTTAGTAAAAATGTATTTAATTAACAGATTTTTTATTCTAATAAGGTAAATAAACATATTATGAATTTAAAAGTCTGCAATCTTCTCTCAGGATCACTATTTTTTGTCTTAAAAACTCTTCATACAGGCACACAATCTACATTAGCCACTCACCTTAAAATTTTCTTGTCCTTCCAATGTATCTTGGTGGTTTGGAATGGTATAGTGGCTTCTGGTAAATCAGTTTTAAACATTTTTGTGTTGTTATATATGTATGTAATAGGTTGGGTTCAAGTGCTAGATAACATTATTGTTAATTTTCCCATGACATAGATTATGTAATTTTTACATGGTAACTGAAAAGTTTGCAACATGAAAGTCAATAGAAAGAATCGGAGGGTAACTATGCATCTTGTGTTACTAAAAAAACCAGTTCATAGCAGATCAGGTGGACACGTTATCCAGTAGAGAAGCTTATACATATTGGTTTCCTAAGCAAAACAGCTAATAGGGGAAACCTAGTTAAAAGCTAGAGAAAAGTAAGAGCTTCCAAAAAACTAGTAGGCAGCAAGAGAACCCTTTACCAGTAAATCCAAGGCAAGTATATAACTTTGCAGAATTTCCCTGGTGGCACAAAAAAAGGAGTGATGATGTCTATAAAGAGGCTAAAAAAGTAAGCAATTAATTAACATAAATGAATAAAAATTTAATCATTTCCTCAAGTGAAAAAGCTGGACTCTAACTGCCTTCCATTTGTTGCATGGCCATGGCATATCTTTTCTCACCTGATGGAGAAGGAAACAAAAAATAGTTCCTTATATTGACACAAAAGGCTTATACGTCCCAAGCCTTTTTCTGGTGTAGGACTACTTTATTGAATGGGATTCACAAGCAATACATCTTCTAACAGCAAACCAATAGATGGTGCTCTTTAGCTGTCTAATTATGCAATTCCGAGGTAAACACACAGCTCAGATGTCTGGATCTGCTGCCGTACGTGTCTATCAAAAAGGTGATCTAGACCACTGCATTACCTCATGCATTGCTTTGCTATAGGCCACTCACAAGGAGGGTGGTAATTCAGATAACAACATATCTGTAAACAGGACAGAAAGCATGCAAATTGAAATCCTACTATTTTGAAATATATCTGAGCGTTTGGACTGGTGTATTTAGCAAAGAAACACAAAATAGTACCCAGCTCTTATAGGAGTTATTTATTAACACAGAAACAAGAAGTGAGTTTCAGATGACTCTAGGTACTTATGTCAAATTGTATGCCAAGATTATAGCAATTCATTAGTGCTGCTTCCAAATCACTCTCACATCCACATACATTTTTATAGCCTTTCACTATGATATTGCCATGATTTATAAGGAAGTCAGAATAACCTTAAGGTAATTTTAAACAGTATTAGGAAATTATTTTAAACTAAAAAATATGGAGTGTAGTACATTCTCCTGCATTGGCAAATACTGACAAAAATGTGAAAGATATTAGTTTTGGGTTTAAATTAGAGCACAGTAAGCTAAAATCAGTACTGTAAGGTCAAACAGAAAAAAAAAAAATTTGAACAAAATTTGTTCAAAATTAAGATTCCACATTATAAAAATAATTGCAGAATTATTCTTAGTATCATGATCACCTTTCATGCACAGTACAACACCCTAAGATAATTTGATGATCTTGTAAAAATTATGGCCAAGCCACACTCACATGAAAAAGCCTGAGTTGGACATCTCTGTGCCCATGTGAATTGTCCATCTTTACCTAATAATAAAAAAACCTAAACTTCCATCTCAAGGAAGAGTCTTGAGAAAGACTAAGAGATTTTCAATATGATGCTTTCCCTAAGTAATAGATTTCTATTTCAAAACTGTGTTCAGCTAAAGTCTGGATTTCTACGATACTTTAGATACTTCTTAATACTATTGTTAGATCCAACCTTGATTTAATTTTAGGTACCATATAACTTATGCAGAGGTGCAAAGGGACATTTGGAGGAATTTTAAAAGTTATATTCAATGTTTCAGAAATTTGTTTTAATGTTCTAATAATTAACAACACAGGAGCCCTTCAGAACCAAAAGATCAACCACTTGGTGGACTTGGAGATGGGCTCCACACATAGCAGAGACAGTCTTTCTGTTATCCTCCTACAAGTACTGTTTGAGGCATTGCAAGCAATAGCTTACCAACACAAAATAAGCTTATTCTGCACCTAAAACTCCTTATGTAATAGCAAAGTAAGCAAATTATTCAAATTCAAAAAGATTTCTTTCACCTACAGTCTAACTGCTATTTCTAGTTCTTTTACAGATTAAAAAGCCTTTTGTATGTCCTTCGCATTCATTTTGCACTGATGTTCCTCTTTTAAGCCTGGTGACACTTCTATTGATTCAAAGCAGAATTAAAAATGTGATCGCTTGTTTTCATTCAAGATCCACAGCTATATAGCTACTCTCTAACTCAAAACAAACAAACAAACAAAAAAACAAAAAGCCCCACTCAAACCAAAAAATCCCCAAACAAATAAACCTTGAACAAATGACCTAACCGTACATAAAATAAATAATATCTGTGAACTCTTTTATAAACTAATTCCATTAGGATGGACCATATGAGTGATTTTAAAAATAAGAAAAGGTAAACAAGTCTCTTCTTCCTTATCAATGCATTGGAAAACAAACCAACAATCAACCATATAAAACGGAAATTAACTGAACATCTTATAAAAAGTTTAGAAACCTGTGGCATATAAGTAATAAAAAAAATTACTATATATAAGAGTAAGATGTATAATCTATATAATTACTAAAAAAACCCCCTCTTATATACATATTTTATAGCTATATCAGATTACTTTCCCTCAGGATTTAGATTCCACTTCTTCTTGCATTTCCATTGCTTTACTTAAAAAAAAGTCTATCCTGTTTTTACTGCAGTCGTGCTGGAACTGTTTTTAACCTTGCTGATATGTTTTGAGAGGGTAATCCAGACATATTGCATCATACACTAAAAACACTGAAGAATAATCAGCCTGAAATTACTTTCCTAATTCTTGCTCTCTTTCTAGCTTCTTCAGTGCTCATAGATGTGTCTTTTTCCGCTTATGCTACAGCAAGTATTCCTTTAAAGGAAAAAAACAATCCTAATTACCAGACCATGCTAATGGAACATGTAATTCCTAATACAGAATTAATGTCTAAGGCTGTTGACATGATGCCAGATACAATAAAAGGGAGCAATTAAAAAAAAGTCACATTTTTAGATGATAACACCCCTAGACCATTAGTTTTAAGTACAGAACAACTTCCCATTTAAACACACAGCTGATTTTAGCATATTACAAAATGTACTACATTTAGCATGGCTCTAATGTCGCTATGGTAACTGTTCTGGCTTAAATATAGCTGAATGTGTAGCTTCACTCCAAATTTTCCAATAATCCTTTAAACATTTCTAACAAAACTCACCATAGCTTCTGCAGAATTTCATCAGTGATCCTGTACTAATCCTGCACTGTTATCACTATACCAGTACTGTTCGTAATATCTTCATCCATGACATGAAGAGTGGGATACAGGGCATCCTCAGCATATTTGCTGATGACACAAAAATGTGTTGTGACATTGACACATCTGAGGAATAGGATTCCATCCAGAGGTACCAGGACAAGCTTGAAAAGTGGGCCCATGGAAAACTCATAAACTTATGAGGGTCAAAAATGCCAAGTATAAGGTGCTGCCCTTGGGTCAGGACAACCCTTTGTATCAATCCAGGCTGAGGGATGAACAGACTGAGAGCAGCCCTGCCAAGAAGGACTTGGGGGTGCTGGCGGGTGAGAGGCTAGACATGAACTCACATTGTGTGTCCCTGAGAGCCAAATCTGTCCTGGGCTGCATCAAAAGCACCATAGCCAGCAGGGCAAAAAGAGGAGATTCTACTTCTCTTCTCTTCTCTTCTCTTCTCTTCTCTTCTCTTCTCTTCTCTTCTCTTCTCTTCTCTTCTCTTCTCTTCTCTT
>VZUI01038407.1:0-20939 GCA_013401135.1 Cettia cetti | reverse complement strand
CTTCTCCACAGAGCTGCTTTCCAGCAGCTCATCCCCCAGCCTGTGCTGGTGCAGGGGTTATTCCTCTCCAGGAGCAGACCCTGCACATGCCTTTGTTGAACTTCAGTCAGTTCTCTGGTCACCTCTCCAACCTGCTGAGGTCCTTCTGAAGGGCTGCCCAGCCCTCTGGGCTGTTGGCCCCTCCTGCAGCTTTGTGCTGCCAGTGAACCTGCTGAGGAGGCATCTGCCCCTTCACCTGAGTCAGTGATGAGCAAGGTAAAACACTGGGCCCAGTGCTGGGCCTTGGGGACACCACAGGTGACAGCCTTCAACTTGACCATGTGCACTGGGAACAGCCCTCTGGGGTCTGCCATTCGGGCAGTTCTGAATCCACCTCACCGTCTACTCATCCAGCCTGCACTTCCTGACTTTGCCTGTGTGGATGTTGTGAGAGACAGCATTGAAAGCCTCGCTAAAGTTGAGGGAGGCAAAATCCACTGGCGTTCCCTCATCCATCCAGGTAGTTGACTCACTGGAGAAGGCAATCAGGTTGGTCAAGCGTGATTTACCTGACTACTCCTGACCACCTTCCTGGTGACGAGAGATGGCCTCCAGAATCAGATGCTCCATCACCTTGCCAGGGATTGAGATGAGGCTGGAGCTACTGGCCAGTAGCTCCCTGAGTCCTCTTTCTTGCACTTGCTGAAGACTGGGAAGACATTTGCTTCCTTCCAGTCCTCAGGCACCTCTCCTGACTGCCATGGTCTTTCAAAAATCATCATGAGCAGTCTCACTTTGGTATTCAACAATTATTTTAGCACTTATGGATGCAGTCCACCAGAGCCCATGGACTTGTAGATGTCATGTTTGCCTAGGTATTCTCTAATCCAATCCTCCAAACGATTTTAAAAACTAAAACACACCCAAAATTGTGAAAGTAAACTCTTGTACGTAAGGAGAAAACTGCCATCAAGTCACACTGTACAAGGCCTCCTTAACTGGAAAATCTGCATCCTTCTCTGAAAGCCTTTTCATTAACCTTCAAGGGATGCAACAAAAGTCACCTATCTGCTAAGAAATTTTAAGTCAGGAGTCAGGAGTTGAGAGTTCAGTCTTGGATGAAACAGGCTGAGAGTGATTTTGCTGTCATGAGTTTTTGGCTTAAAGTTGTTGGGTTGTTGTTTGTTTTTTTTTTTTTAATTATAGCATATTAAGTTTATAAGATCATGTTCCTGAGTAAGAAAACTTGCATCAATGGATCACTTATCTGCTTTTGTCAATTAAGGGTAAGGGCAGGTGTCCTTCCATGAAAGTGAGGGACTGATTGTACCAGCTGTGGTCAAAGTCCTGGAAGGTGATATGCCACCTTCCTCCACAAGCTCTGCCAGGGAGATTCAGTCATTCCCCGTAAGATCCCTACTATCCTATTCCTCTCAGGGATATGTGCTGCGGACAAATAGGTAGAAGAATAAGATCAAAACAACTTTTAAAAAGGACACCCATGGTGCTAACTAACTAAATCCCAAGCTAGTTTACCAAGTGTCATTAAACAGTGTAGCTCCACGACCTTTCTGGGCCTGCTCTTGTTTACTTTAGAAAAGTGTATTATAGGTATCAAAGAGCATTTTTCTGCTCAAAACAGGAGCAGAGGAAGTAATAACTCATCAAAGATTAATTATTTGGAAATAAAACAGGCTTACATTCCCTGTCCTCTTAATTTTTGTATCTTTCTCAACATTGAAGAGACTAGATTTACTTTTTTTTTTAATTTTTGCTTTGCAGTGCATGAAGCACTGCTTCTCACATGTTACAGACCTAAGAGAACGGTCTTTCTATTGGTTTGGCCATTTGAAACCTGCAGCCTTTGGAATTAAAAATCATTAAGTTACCGCTATTGATCTTACAAGTAACTCAATCTTATCTGTCATAAATTTAAAATTCAGTCAAATTTTGGCCTGATCCAGAGAAGCAATTAAGTGTGAGCTCACTTTGGGAACAGTGATAGTCCTACAAAAATAACCTGCTGAGCAACATGTTTTAGCAGTGCTTCAGAACAAGGCTCATGTTAACCATGCACGTAAGCACAATTTGAGCCCAGTCTCCAGAGTCAAAGTGACTCTCAAATCAGTCTTACAGATAATGGTCTGCTTGGCTGAAAAGCAGTGGCTACACTACAAGTGATGGATATACAAAAAATGACATTCCAAAAATTTTGTCTTGATGATTGGAAACATTGAAATGAACACATAAGATCATAAATTAATACGGGGTTTTATAGTACAGCTCACTCAAATGAGCACCTGCTCTGTCATAAATGGCAAATCTCATTTTAGAAATGGCTGTCCCCCTTCAGCTTTGTATAAAGTCCTATCCAAGCCCTGTCATGCCTCTTTACCAAGGAATACCTAAGTCTATACAGGCTGGGAACACAACAATCTTATGGCAGCATCCTGGCTGGAATCACCTGTTTGCATACACACATGAATCCTCTTTCTAAATAGCATCAATCAACAAGCTTGTAGCAACTTTAACCTTAAGCACACAATGGACTGAGCTGTAGCAGAAAATACAAGGACAGGAAACTGCAACTAGTAGAGTTCAAGGCCATACAGCAATAGTTCTCCTTTGAAATTGCAACATCAAGCATCCAAGAGATTGACTAAAACAGAACAGGGAGGTGTACTGACTTGGAATTTAGACACAGATGATAATGGTTTCTGTAAGGGCCTGCTCCATTGATGAGGAAAAAAAACAACCAACCCACCAACCAAAAATCAAGAAAGAATTACCCACATTGACTTCAACAGGCTTTGTATCAGATGCCAGTGCACATTTCTAGCATTCAGACATTAATCCTCCTTTAAAAATATGGATTAAGAAAGAAATTAGCATTTTCCTCCATAATTTTATTGTGTAAGGAATAAGCATAAATAATTAAAATTGGTATTTAAATAGAAGCTGCCCATTTGCTTGCAGCCAGTGATAAAACCTGACCTTTATGACCTTTCATTCAGTGTTCCCCATGAGCATTAAAACTAATTGAGTTACAGTGTCACAGTGAAAAATCAGGCACTGATAACACCATTGTATGGAGAAGCAGAGAAGTCAAATTAGAGCATCTCTAAATGTAATCAGCTTTCAGCACCTTTGCAGTGCAGGCCACAAATAACTTGTTTAACTTCACACAGCAAATTACTGAAACAACTGAGAAGAGACAATCCCAAAATAGACAGGATACAGTGTTCACTGGCGTCACCAGAGGTAAAGGACAGAGGGTTCAAAACACGGGTAAGCAGATGCTGTGCTATGTATACTACATTCCCAAAGTTTCTCATCATTCATAAAGCTGAAGCTGAATTAGTAATGATTAGGTGTTACAGAAACTTTCTTTAGAATAAAGAGAAACAAATCTAAGGGCTATCCCAAGCACAAGTACAGGCTGGGTAGAGAATGGACTGAGAGCAGCCCTGGGAGGAGGGACTTGAGGATGTTGGTTGACAAGAAGCTAAATATGACCCAGCCATGTGCACTCACAGCCCAGAAAGCCAAACGTGTCCTAGGCTGCATCCAAAGCAGTGTGGGCAGCAGGGCCAGGGAGGGGATTCTGTCCCTGTGCTCTGCTCTGGTGAAACCCCAGCTGGAGCCCTGCATCCAGATCTGGGGCACCCAAGGAAGACATGGACCTGTTGGAGTGGGTCCAGAGAAGGGACACAGAGATGATCAGAGGGGTGGAGCTTCTGTCCTAAGAAGACAGGCTGAGAGAGCTGGGGCTGCCCAGCCTGCAGATGAGGAGGATTTGGGGAGACCTTATAGCAGCCTTCCAGTGCCTAAAGGGTCTGACAGGCTCCCTCCCCCTGCTTTTAACGAGGGGGAGGTCCTGTAAACAAGGACAAGGGGGAATGGTGTTAAACAGCAAGAGGGCAGGTTTGGACTGGATATTAGGCAGAAATTCTTTACTGTGAGAGTGGTGAGGCACTGGAACAGGTTGCCCGGAGAAGCTGTGGATGCACCATCAAGCAACATGATCTGGTGGAAGATGTCCCTGTCCATGGTAGGGGTCTTGGAACTAAATGATCATTAAGGTCCCTTCCAACACAAGCCATTCTATGAAATAACTCCACAACAGAGATCAAGGCATGCCCAGAAAGTGTTTCATAATCTCACGTATTCAGGGCAATCTCCACTCTCCGTGGTTTTTCTCAGATTTCTTTCACATTAACCAAACCACAGTACTTACTCTGCCCACTGTGCTTAATTTTTTTTTCCTTTAAATGATCTTGAAGATGGGATTTTTCTTTTAAATCCATTTGAATTACACAATTACTGTAAGTGCTGCTGCTATCAGATATGAACTACATTTTTAGACAAGTGTCTGATTTTTAATCGTTAATGAATATGGAGCTGTTTGTGAGTCATGGTCCTTCACAAAGTGAAAAAAGGGCATGTTTCTAAGATTTCTTTTCTGAGCAGTAGCTGTTCTGCCCGTTCAGGGGGAGAAATTGAAACTTGGAGAGCTGAAGCCAAAGGCAGGAATCTGAGAGCAATTTATTTCATTTCCACTGTCCCTTCTGTAAAATGGAGACAATAGAACTTGCACGTATAATACCAAGAGATTGTGAAAATAAGCATTTTAGAGACAATTAAATCTGCAGGAAGTCAGTGCATTACCCACTATAGTAGAGATAATAAAGGGATGTGAAGCCTTTTGAAAGGACCAACATACTTGTGAAGATACCTGATCTGTAATTTGTGTAAGTGAAATTATTTTCTAAGTTAAACAACTCATAGCCCGTACCTCTCAGCAGACCATATGAACTGAAAAATAAACACCTCCAGGAATCCCATCAACCCACAATGGACTCATGGGTAGAACTAATGCTGAAATATTACTGTGAAGTCAAGTTGAAAATGTTTCTGTTCAAATAATTTTGTTCAGTTGAATATCTATATTTGGTTGGGGGTCAGGGGGAGATGAGGGAAAGGTCTCAGTGTCCAGCTCAGATAATATACTTATGAAGCTATGTCTGGAATTCCTACGTTGGTACCTATGACACTATCAAATTCATTGGAAAGAGTTTATCTCAAAGTTAAATGTCAGCAGCTGCAAGCCTTTAAATGGAACATACTTCAGCTCCTGGGCAATGGCAGCGATCTGTTCCACCCTGTCCTGGTGAGCAGCCAAATCGCTCTCGAAAGCTTCATGTTTCCTTAACATGGCACGGACTTCTGTCAGAGAGGCAGACTCATAATCCTTCTGAAGCAAGGTCTGCTCTTTGCCTGAAAGAGGAAATGAAAATGTTACTCATTTTTTAGCAATTTATTTGTTAGGAAAATTGTAAATTTAATCAGCTTTTTAGTTGAGGCATGGTGAAAATCATATATACTAAATTAAATCCCACCCCCACTGAAATCAGCAGCAAATTGTCAGCACATGTTAATTAGAAACATATTTTTAAAGCTCTCACAGTAATGTCCTGGTTTTTGCATAGGCTGCTTATACAGGTCTAAAATAGTGAGATAATCTACATTGCTGGAGAAACTGGCATAAAAATGTTATATTAGCAAAAACTGTATATCCAAACCACTGTGATAATTTTTTGTAGAATAGACTTTAAAAACCAGAAATCACACAGCTATGCTCAGCTTCTTACTAACGATCTGTTATTCTTTTTTATGTTCTGCCTTCAATTCATTATTCATTTCAGTGCTTAAAAAAAAATAAACCTGAGATGTGTGACAGCCTCTCGTATTGAACACCGAATTTAAAGTGGAAAATGCCAATTTATCTACAAAAGGCTAGAGAAACAAAGATTAAGTAGACACTGAAATACTACTGCTGAGTAGCTTCTATGTTGAACAACTGAATCCACACAGACAGGCCCTGCAGCTGCACTCACCACATGGCATTTGCAGCTCTGTGAATCCTAGAGCCAGAAGCAACTATTATTCCACTTGCTACATACCAGCTTATGTGAAGTTTTCCCTACACAACAGCTATAACTTGTCACCATGAGTAGTTTATGCTCAGAAAAATCAGCTCTTAGGGCTGATAAATGCTGTAGTTTCCCTTCTAGTATCTGCTTGGCAACCATTTACAGCTTTGCATGCTTCCAGCAACTCTGTTAGAGGATGGACTCTGATTCACTTTCACAGTGTCAAAAGAATCTAGCTGGAAAAAGCCAGGAGCATGGCAGAAACAGGAAGACAGTCATCAGGATGATAAAGCAGACCTATGTTTAATAGTCCCCAACAAAACTGCATGCCACTGTAAGGCCCTACAGGTGACACAACTACAGGTAAGGTTAGGTTACCATTAAAAGCCAGAACTATGAATGTCATGTATTCCAGGCCATGGAGCAAAGCAGACACAAGTCCAGCATCATGTGGGTTATCTGGACTATTCAGAACATCATGATGACCAAATAATAATAAACTCAGAATACTTCTGTTATAATTTCACACTCAGCCAGTGGTATGACTGCATTCCTGGTTGGATTGCTGGTGTACAGCTACGTAGGAATACATTAGCACTAATGGCCTCTATTCAAATGCAGAATATTTCCATTAAGTTTGAGTCACTACTTCAAGTATGATTTTTACAGTTACATCTCATTAGCAACATGCCAACAAGTTAGGATTGTGACTATAGTCAACAAAACCTAACATTTTACCTGTTATTATTTTAGATTGTCTGAAATTGTCCAAACTACTTATGAGTGAGTTCGTAGCTGGCAAATACTCAGTGCTGACAGTTCAACTTTGAACATTAAAATACTAAAAATGTTAAAAGCCATCTCTCCTCACCATATGCCCACTGTTCATGAGTGGAAGCCTTCTGTCTAAATTTCTCAGCCAAGTGTTCAAGTCTTTCCAGTCGTCGTATTTCATTCAGCAGCCACTCTTCATAGCCTTTCTCAGCTTGTTCAAGTCTCTGCCAAGCGCCGGCAATATCCTGTGAAGATGGAGGAAGTGGGAGAGATGGATGAAACTATAATCTCTTTTTATCTAAATTTACAGGGTTTTAATTCATTCACAGTTTGGCTTCAAAAAGAGAAGTTTTTATGTTCGGATTTTGTAAAATCACAGAATCATAGAAAATGTTGTCAGGCAGTTGGGTTTTAGTGCTGACACCTGCTCCTCGTAGTGCATTGTATTCAGGTGGCTTCATGAAAGAAGCCCCTATAGAAATGGTTTCCAAGCATAGGCCCAATGTCTTCACAATTGCTTTTACCTCCCATTTTACAATGTGTGTGTTCTTTTATAATATATCTGTCTGTTATCAAAATGAAAGTGCTTTGCTTTCACAAGAAGACAATAGCAAGGTAATTAGTATCAAGAGGATTTGGTGCATATTTTACCTGGAACACAAATTCATTTCACCTTCTGTGGTACACAAAGTTTTGTGAATTTCCTTGCGAACTCCAAGACATGTTTGGGAAGATGAAGTAACAGGGCCCTTATTTTCTGCATACAGGGAGTGGACAGTGGCCCTTTTCAGATAGAGCCATTTATTTTGTTTATGAAATCTGAGAAACCAAAACACAATGATAGAATAGAGTATGGAAACAGGTTTGATATATTCCACAGGAAATGTTTTGACCCACAGTTCAGTACTTATCAGCAGTTGAGAATTCTTGATACGGACTATTCTTATCTTCATAGACATAAGAGAAAAAGCAGAATAGAAAAATGTAGAAACATGTATTGAGCAATGTCTGTTTGTTTGATGACTAAAATGTCAGTGAAACCACTGAGTTTTGCTTAAATAAACAATCACTGGTTCACTGATCCACGAGTATTGATAACATTCCCAAAGGAAGCTCTATATCATCTTGCATGTCTAGATAATTCGCTTCTGGTAAAGCCTTCAAAGAGGCAGGAGCATGCTTTATTAGAAAGCAAGATTCTGGAACAAAAGGGAATGTGTAAAAGGAGTTTGGTATTGAAAAAGTACAACGAACTGATGCTTCTAAGAATGACTTAGAATGGCCTTTCAATGCTTCCAGCATTGGCATTTTTGGGAGATCATTGATAAAGCAAGCAGAATATTGATGCCTCCTTTACTTACTGAAACCATTTTCCCCTCTGATGGCATGAAAGCTGGCCGATTGCTGATTCTCAGTTTTGTCTGCAGGGTGTTGAAGTTGATCTCCAGCTGACATTTCTCCTGGACTTTGGGAGGTTTGTGTTTGCGGCGGTAGTCCCGGAAGTCCTCTAGTTTCTTCTGCATAGCCTGCATTGTTTTTTCTGGGGTCCTGTTTTCCAGCCAAGGAATTGTCCGGCGAATCCATTCTAAAAGCTTTCAAATCAACATAAACAAGTCAAACGAAGGCAACAGAAAAATAACCAAGAAAAGATACTATTGAACATACAAATCTTAATTAAATTTGTTCCAGTTTAATTTAATTGACTTCAGTTGGTACTGATGCCTTAATGGTGAGTAAGCACAAGATATTCAAAGCTGAACACTACTTTAATAGCAAATTTGAGCAGAAATTCCAGGTATTTCTAGAAATATCCTGATTTTCAGAAAGAATAACACACATCTAAGGTGTCTTTAATTACTCAAAATCTGAGTTACCCAATATCATCTGCCACTTTCAAAAGTATTGGTGTTGGTGTTCCAGGTAGTTGTAGTTATTAGATCAGAACAGAAACCAGCCTCAGGTCATATAAAAATCTTCACTCAGAAAGGCATTTGTGCAAATTTAGATATAGAAAGTAGTGCTGTGATCTCAGTATGTTTTTGCAGGTTAAGCAATAAAGGATGATAGAGCTCTCATTTGTGCACTGTACATCTGTAGTCCTGCTGAGAAGATTTACCATTAAACAAGAAAGGACAGGAGGAGCACTTTCATCTGTACATTCATCTGCTGTCCATGCTCTCAGGTGAATTGTGAATAACCTGACAGACCCTGTCCAGGTGTGCTTTGCAGTGCACAAAGCCAAGGGGCTTGCTGGGAGTGACAGGATCTGGTATGTTCCACATGTGATCAAGGATGGCTGTCTTCAAAGATTATAAAGACAGGAGGCTTGGGCTTGGGGCAGACAGATGACAATCCCTTTTGGGCAGGTTAACAAGACCGACTGACCTGCTGAAGGTCACACAGGAAGTCTGTGGCAAAGAAGTCACCTGAAACTTGATATCCTGGGCAACTGGGCTTTGTAACCTGCCACTATGAGATTCACCTTTACAGTGTCTCCACTTCACTGTCTTGAAGAGAGTGCATGAATCTTTCAGCTTTCAATATTTCATTATTGTCACCTCATTGCAGGTAGAGCATCCTTACCTCACTTGCCAGTCTCTCATACTCTTCCATCAACCTCTCATTTTCCTGATTCACAGCAAGCACCTTACAGATCCGGTTAGCTGCAGTCTCAGCCTGTAACACACAGCAAATAAACAGGACATATTAATAAACACATTCTGAGAAAGGTATAGGCTTGGAGAAGACAGAGAATGTGGCTGCTGCAAATAAAAGATCTCATTCTTTTATGGTTGGGAATTTATGCTTCTAGGTTGCTTAGATACTCATTTTCCCTCCTTCTGCAGCCATAGATTCCAATGGCCTGAATAAGGCAGGGATCAGCACAGAGGTCCCCTTGTTTTACAATGAAGCCCTATGATATAGCTGTCTAATAAATCTTTTTAAAGACAACTTAGGCCATTCTTAAAGATATCCTATTATGCATGTTATTTTTTTAAATCACATCCAAAAAGTATTAGATTTGTTAGCCACACTGGAAAGACACCACATGTGATGCATGAGTCTCAGACCATTCTATATCTGCATATCATATGTACATATACCATGAGAATAACTGCAGCTCAACCACTGACAGCAAATCTTTTCATGCCTCCTGACAAATTTATATGTGAAGGCGCTGTGTAGCTCTGCCATATTTAAAATTTACTAGTTTGATACCACAGAGCAATACTTTCCTACAAATATGACTCTGGAATATATCCAATTAAATAAATATCCATGTAGAGTCCTGTGTTATGGAGTATTTGGAATTGCCCTTTTGCATGAGTAGCAAAATCTTCATACCCAGGAGCAAGAGAGCACAACAGTGTAGTTGTGCTGTGGTAAGGTATAGGTGACCCAGCAACAGGAAGGGAAATTCAGTCCTGAGGATGAAGGGAAAATATCAACTATTTTAAAAAATTCTCTTTTTTTAATGTATGTTGAGTTATCTCCATTTGTAGGCTAGAAATGTATAAAGTAGAAGAGTGGGAAATGCCACAATTATAACTGAAAATCCCACTGATGACAGGTCTGCTGCTGATGTTCATGCTTTTCATACTAATACTTTCATCCACAAGTAGTTCTGTTGGCTTCAGTAGGAACCAGGCACAAATACTGTGTTGGATGTCTCCTGTGCCTCTCTGTGTCTTTAGGCATTTTTGAAAATCTAGCCCTAAATTACTACTCAGCACGGGTAAGTCTTAGTCTCCAAAAGTCAGACATTCTATTATGCAGTAAACACGTTAGATGTTGTAGCAACAAGCAAAAACTCCTCTTTACAATATCTTCAAATCAGTTTTTTTCTGAAACAGTCCTTAACATTACCAAACAATGACCCAAAATTAGAAACAGAATGCCTATTTGAAATAAAGAAGTTAACTTGTTACACAGCATTTAACTAAAACAGGTTTGAGATTAGGTTAAAAAAAAAATTAGTGCTGAAGTAATACTTGCAAATATTAATTAAAACCACATAGCACTAAATTAGTTGGATTTTAATAAACTAGTGGAAATGTAAAACAACCAATCAAAAACACAGCAACCTGAAGGGACAGTTGATTAATACCTGCTCTGCTCCAGCAAAAGCATGGTAGAAGCAGGACACATATGTCATGATAGCTCTCTCATCAGGTTTGGGAGTGTTCACAATATCTACAAGAGTGGGGAGAAATTAAAATAAAACAAGAAAAAAAAGGAATAGAGTAGAAAATAGGATGAATAAATAAATTAATAACTTCATGTCCTTCTTACTATTTTCTTGTCCATAGCTCTGTATTCAAGAAATTCTACAAAGCTGTAATAAATTTACTGTTAGATTGAGGGGTGCTGATGGAATAAAAAGTACACTAAAAATGCAGTATAAGCTCATACAAAGAGGATTTTTTTTTTTTTTCATTAAGCTTGATCCAGCAGTATTTCATAGGGGGAGTAACCTTAATTTTACCAGGACTGTCTGCTTAAGAACTGGCACATATATGTCTGATGACTTAAACTGTGGGAGTTTTGAAAAAGACACAGGAAAGGCAGACTACATTTCAGTCTGGGGAGATGTTCTCTGGAAGTTACATGTGGATTAGTTATAACCTTAGCATTATATATCAGTATTTTTTTATATTATCAATACCTGACATATGCCCAAGTCCAAACCACCTTACTTTTTAGAATTTTCCTTCTTTTCTTTAGGACATGATTCCAGAGCTTATCTGAGATGTCTCTATATGTTTCTGTGCCTGTTTTTGCATAGGAGCATCATTTGCTGTTGCTGTTTGTACTTACCGTTAAACATTTAACATTTTAAAAACAATCCTGAAAGCATAAGAGAAGGGTTTTGTTTTCTTTTTCTGAGCATGTTACGATGATTTTGACATCTGTAGCAGAAATAATATCCAGCAGAGAGAAGAAAGATGGCATGCTACTATTGTTTTGCACTCTGAGCTTGTTTTCATCTTACATTTTTAATGGTGCTTCAAATGAATGCACACAAATTCATTTAAAGGGAGTATCATCCTCTCCCATTCAGTAACTAGCTGTCAAAAACCTACTGGATATTATTAGTAATTATGCAGAAAGATGAGGTTTGTTTCTATGGAACAAATGGATAAACTACTACTGGCTCTACCAAAACAGAAGCTCACAGAGAAAAGAGGCGACAGGCAATGAGCTCAGCTCTAAGATGCTGTTCTAGTAACTAGTGAGGAAAGATCAGAAAAGGAAAAATTGCTGAAAAAAACAAGACAGAAGGTGAAGGATGAGATCTGATCCATCTACAATCTCACCTTCTGAGCACCAGCAAATGCATGGTAGTAACAGGAAACATAAGTCATAATGGCTCTTTCATCAGGTCTGGCAGTGTTTACTACATCTGTGTGGAGAGAAGAGGGTTAACTGCTCAGAAATTCTCATCAGGTACTTCCATCTGATTATGCTAATGGTGTCACCTCAGTGCTGTAAGGATTCCAATAAATACACAATTATTCAGGTTGCACCTGTTTACTGATATGAGTGCAAGGCCACCTAGGCTTTAGGAATCAGCAAACACAAAAGATACAATTCTCCCTGCAATGACAAAACATCTGAAGACTGAGACTGTACAGAAGGGTATGGCTACCTTCTGGTTTGTGGAAACTTCCAAGCAGATGGCATGGCTGGCAGATCTACTGGGTTCAGCTTCACTGCCACTCCAAAGCAACTTCATCTGAATCACTGCAATTACTGCAGAGCTAAACACAGCCACTGACAGTCACAAAGCAGAACTGCACTCAGTGTGTCTCAGCACAGGGTCCCTGTGGCTGACAGGGTACTGGCATATCCTGGAAACCTGAAAAACCTGCAGTCCAGAAATACATTCTGTGCTAAGAAAAGTTGGATAACAGCAGTCTGTAATCCCTGTGCCAGCCCATCTTTTTAGTTAATAGCATTAATCACAGGACAGTTTGGCTTGGCTGGCTAATAAATTTGTCCCTACCATGGCAGAAGAGTGAAAATATAAAGTGGGTGCAAACGAGGTGTGCATCCATGGGTATAAATGGACCTTTTCAATACTTAACAGAGGAATGCAGGAAAAGGTGTTTTTACAGCAGTTTTGGCTGAGTAGTGAATGATTCTAGTGCAAGCTGCATGGATTGCTGTCAATGTAAGGAGTGGGAAGATACTGACTTGAAAAGACCCTGGAATGAATGAAAATTTCTAACATTAACAGTGAGATTTCTAGGTTCAGGACCAATACATTTACTCATTTTGCATCTATTTTATGTAGCTGTGAACAAAACTTTGCAAAGTTTCCATGGAGAGCACAGGGGAAGTAAAGATGGTAAAAATGACCATGAATACTTAAATGCATTAGAAAGAATATAATTTCATTATCTCCTTCCCTGCAAATAGGAGAATAGTAAGATAAGGAATAGAATGTGCAGAAAATTTGGTGAGGAAAATAAAAGGTTTCTTATATTGACCATGAAGAGAAGAGGGAAAAAATGTAGAAAGCTGCTCAGTGGCAAGGGGACAGCACTTCTCTGTTTATTCCTTGCATAGAGCAAAATAATTAAGTGGTGCTTGAAAGGAGAATTGCAGTTCAAAAGATGAAAACAATTTTTTCCAATCCATAACAATGAAATTACTCTTCAATGAAGAGGTTAAAACCTGGATTTTCCAAATCATCCTGTCTAACTTTCCAAAAGAATACTTCAAGAGGAGCAGGTGCAGCCAGTTTGAGTGCTCTGGATAATTCCCATGTTATCATTGCTCTACTGACAAGGCACTAGAGCTGAGTCTCCATTCTTAGGGAAGAACGCTTTGAACTAACACGGCAAATTCCAGTAGTTTGGCAGCATTTTTTGCCCAGAGTATGAAAGTTTGGTTATCCTGAAGAAATTCAGGAAACTCTTAAGATAATTGGAGACACATGAATTATTTGTTAAAAGTATCACTACAAAAAGTTTATGGCTAAAATAAACCCAAAAAATGCATCCCTCAACCTAGCTCTCTTTCAGAGGAGGCGAAGCATGTGTTAGTATATTTTGGAAGTTTTGAAAGTACTTCTACTATTTCTATTTTTGGCTCCTCACTTAAACGTTTAAAAAACTAAACATGCTTTAAATTCCTAACAGTTATAATTCCCTTTATTAAATTTTAATTATTAAAAGCAAGGATTAACTTTTGATCCTGCATTTTACCTCAACACAGTGGGGCCATGTGCTAAGGTTAGGGTCCAAAGCAGCACTATAATAAATGCAAACATCAACAAACAATAAATAATAAAATGTGAGTGAAATTATCCAATGCTTGTGGGAAAGGAATGAAAATATTTTTTAAAAATGAAGCAGGTTGCTACATTATGATTCCTATGGAAGGAATACTGAAAATCTGCTAGAAAAAAAAAAGAAATTTTACTGTGTTCTGCTTACAAGCAACATAAACTTCAGTAAGGTGTAACTCTCACCTTCTGCATCCAGCATCTTTGGGATATCCAAATGCTTTTCAGCAATTTCCATGGCAAGGTTGATATTCCCTATGGGGTCATCCTGCATTAAAGAAAAAAATACGTGTCAAAGATAGAAGTTTTTCTTTGAAGCAAGACTAGAGTAGGTACACTAAAACTTAGCATCTGTTTTTCCAAAGTGTAAACTGGAGCCACAACTACTGTTCTTCAAAAAACAGAGTCTAGGCATATGAACTTTTGGTCCACCTGCTGCTATGTTTTCAAAAGAAAACTTTAGTAAGCTGTTATCTACCACTAAAACTCTGCTGGAAATGCATTCTGGAAGTGAACACAGATAACAGTGTACACTCAATTCTGAGCTAATTCTGAATGAAGTACTGCAGCAATACAGACAAACGCCACTGGACCAGCAGGCTAAATGAGACTGTTCAACACAGCCCTGCTTGTTTTACACCCACTATATAGTGCATCACATTGATATGACTTCCACTGAGTTCTCTGATGGTTAGATGCATGCATGAGAAGAAGCAAGCACAGACAGAATTGTTCTCCAGAAGGAGTTAAACTTGTCAGTTTGGGCTTGGAATTAAAAATCTGTAATGCCTCTACAAAGGGAATTTTAGGGCTGTGAAAATTCAAGCACTTCCTCTGGTTTTGTGATTTTGGTTTTTTAAGGAAAGAGAAAGGAAGCAGTGAACACAATTCAGAGAGAGAGCACAGATTCTGTGTCTTACATTACAGACAGCTGTTGCTGACAATGAAAGAGTGTGTCAGATTAGGGCTGCCATTAGGTCAGCCTTCCCATATCAGCTTGGAGGGAAAACATGCTATGTGAAATGGCAGTTCATGCCATTAATGCTGCCATTATTTTGACATAGTCACAAACTGCTAACTGGTCATAGCCACAGAACAATGCCCATGTCTATAGAGAGAGACTGGGAAAATAAGATGCAGAAAAGCAAAGTAAAAAAGACAGTAAATCTAAGTGAGACCTACGTTAAAGCACTTAGCTTATGAATGAGTGATGAGCACCTCCTATTTGTGTGCTTGGTCCTACATGCATGAGTAAATAGTTCTCCACAGGTAAAGGATTGCTTTAAAATCATAGCAGCTTCTCAATAATTGGAGATTTCCATCACCCATCCTTTTAAACAGAACTACAAGCCACAGTAGCTAAAAATGTCTGCTACAGCTAAAGAAATACCTCATCTAACTTGGCATAGTCAAAGAGATCAGGCCTGTGTCTATGGATAAGGGCGTTGAAAGCAAGACCATCTTTCCAGCTACAAGTTCACACAAAATGTATTGGTGAGAAAAGGAAAGGACAGCATGCAGGAGATAAGAAACAAGACACCAAGACAGCTGTTAATGTAACCAAAATGAAGAGTCAATCAAACACAGCCAGGCCAGAAAAGCAAGATCTATTTTAGGATTTTTTTTCTGCATGTGCTTTACGTGCAACAGCTCAGCCTCAATTTGAAACCTGACCTGTTCTTATTTTGGAAACCTCTAAGAGGAAAATAGTAACATTGAAGCAGACCTGCTTATGTTCTGTTCCCTTTTCTCAGCACTCATCTATGGGGTGGTTAACTGTGATGTTCTTCAGCACCATGTACCACTATTCAAAGCACAGATCCAATCAAACTCACTTCTGCTCATGCCATGCATAATGGCATTTATTAAAAATGTAATAAAGCACATGTGTATAGAGACAGGTAGCTCAGTCATTCCAATACTCTGTTTAGCTGTAGGAAAGATTGCCTATAGAGCTGGAGAACAAACTGCTGTTGATGGCTAATAGTTTGCCCATTGGTTCAGATCTGAGTTTAACTTAACAGCTGCCTAAATTAAAATCTTATGTTTCAGTACTGAGTTCATTTAATTTTCATTACTGTACACTTTAGGGACTCTGGCATAAATTGAACAAATAAACATATAAAGCAGACTAAGTTTTAAAATAGTATCAGTTCATTCATTTATCATTCTTCACCAAGGACTTTCTAATAACAGTTGATTCCACTGGGAAACCAATTTGCAATGAAAGGACATGGAGTGGAAAAATAGAGTTGATGTTTTACCACTCTCATCAATGCAAAGTTACACACAACAGTTAAAACCATGATTAAGGTTTCTGTTGCACTGGTGTTTACATGAGACCTCAAGCAGCATTCATTGCAGAGAGGAGAAAATAGCATGTATGTATTGAGACCTAATGTGAAACAACATTCTACTTCTTTCTAGATTAATGTTTCTTCAGTAATAATACCAAGAAATTCTGATATTACTGTTCATTCCTCATTTCTTCCTCTCAAACCAAAGTATCTTTTAGAAAACATGTATTTTGCCATAAGTAGAAAATTGTAATAAAATAGTTTTTAATCCTCATGAGGTACTACCTAAGGAGGTTAGGTTATCAGTTTTTCTTCCACTTGGCTGGAAGTATAGGTAGAAGTATAATCTGAAAATCAGTGAATACTTTCTGAATATGTAAGACTAGTAATTGACTGTGTATTTCTAATTAGCAAGAGTAGTGTTTGTTCTAAGGAATCTTAGGATTAATTGTCATGCCATTGTTTACTGGTCTGCAATTTACAGTCATTTACACCAGATAAAAACAGGATGGACGATACTATCAGCAGTAAATGGATAATTCCAATCTATTTGATTTAACATCCATAATGGGCAGTGTAATGATTCTGTATCAACTAAAGTAATGATTCTGGTATGAACTGCCAGAATCTGAGGGCCAGATTATTTGCAATTAAATACTGAAGTCATTGTAATGGGAAGTAAAGGACACAGAACAGTCAGGAGGTCCTCGCCCTTGTGTCATAGAGGTTTTTTGGGAAGGACCTTAGAAAGTCAGTCAGAATTAGTATGCACTCTTCAGCCTATCTTTTAGAAAACATGCTAAGCAAACCAGAAGCCAGCCAAATCACTGCAGGACAGCATGCTGTACCACCCAGACTGATGACCTTATTTAGCTTGGAGTAGTCAATAAGATCAGGTCGGTGTCTGTGGATAAGTGCACATAATCCAAGGCCATCTTTCCAGCTTTACAACAAAAAAAAAAAAATAAAATGGAAAAAAATTAGTTAATAAAGTCATGGCATTTTACAGTTTGATCCTTGCTCAAGGCTTTAATTAAAGCAGGAATTCTGTCAAATCCTGAACTTATGTCCTGTCAACTCTCTCTGAGCTGCTCTGCTACTGTACTCCTTTAACTATAGTACATATCTTACTCTACAGTCCATACACATCTAAGGAATACTCCATGTACACTTCATATACTTTCTAGGCAATGTACGTTTTGTGCAACAGTTTCTGATTTTAATTGCTTAATTCATGCAGTGTTCTAGGACAGCTCAAGAACACATTCATCCATGAAAGTGCATCATTTCCCATTACACTCACAGCGTATTTGTGAAAAAATAAAAGGAGAGCAAACCTGCAATTACTTGAATTTGCTGAAGCAATTGGCTTTTCCTCTGGTATTTCTGAGAATTTTACTGGCACAACCAGGGCTCAGAGAAGTAAGAAATCATAATTCAGCTCAGTTTATTTAAAACACTTCACACATATGACAGCTTTGATCTGAGCTTTTACACTTCACCCTGACTTCAGACCCGCTACCTTTTGTGGCAAGAACAGGAAATGAATGGAGCTACAAATAACATATTTTTGGAAAGATTATGAGAGGGTCCTTTCAGCCAGAAGCAATTATTCTGAAGAATACTTTATGTAAACACTTTAAGCAATCACAGGGACTGAGGGTTTGAGGTCTTGTCCTGTACAGTAATTGTGTGAGCCTAAGCATGTTAAGACTGTTAATATCCCTACTATTGAGGTAACTGGGAAGGTCCTTCAAATAACAGAATCATCTCAAAAAAAAATGTAACAAAATCAAGCAGAATATACCTACATTGTTTAACATAAAATCATCTAGACTGTAAAACCAAATCAAACTGAGCACCAAACTTTTTTTTTTTTTTCCCAGAAAGTGTAAAATAAAGTGATCTGGATAGCCCACTGCAAAGTAAGAGCAAATCCACCTAAACAAGGTAACAAGGTACTTCCATTTGAGATTTTTCCCCATATCATGTATCAGACCATGTATGTACATATAAACACTAAGATTCTGACACGGTAACTTACAGTATACCATTGATCCATCAGAAGTACTACTAAATATATCTTTGCATATTCTAGGAAAGGAACACATAACAAATTTCAAATTTGCAATACATGGACTGTAAATCAAACAAATTTTTCTTATCTTGGAATGTATGTATGAACTGTATCTTCTCTGTCACTAAATGTGCTTTAGGTACTACACATTAAGAATTAATTCAAAACACTAAAATGGAGCTCTTGTTTTCAACACCAGAAGGGTCTCAGGGAAGGGAAAGTTAAACAGTGTGAATGGTAAGTCATATACTTTAATGAGGTAGGCTAGTGGCACAGATTCAGGAACTAGCCCAGTGAAATCCCCAAACCAGGCAATCTGTATAGGGCCTGGAATCCCTATTCTAGCTCCTAATGAAAACACAAACACACAAGGCTGGAGCTTCACTAAATTTTCCAACTTAAGTTATGAGCCTGATTCTGTAAACAAATGTGTTTACAGTGCTGCTGTTATGTATGTACCAAGTGCATTTTATGCTCCTTATAGTAATGTACATTGCAAAATAATAAATGAAAAAAGGTTTTTTTTCAATTTAATCTTATTTAATAAAAATAATATGCTTCATCATAATGAGATATTCACATGCTCCACACACTGGTCTTTTTGCCAGAAGAATTTCTCTGTGCCTCTAATTTGAAAGGAGTCATTTGCCACTATGCTGAAGTACTCGGGAATTCCCAAAAAATACAAAGGTCCTCTAAAAATGTAATATGGTCATTCTGTATCCAGCAGGATCTCTTTCTTTTACAGAGTGATTCTCAAAGTCCTAAAGGCTAACCAAAATAGCACTCTGAAGATAGAGCAGGAGAATTTGAAAAAGGTCTAGTTAACAGTGAAGAGCAAAATTCTCTGATCAAATATATACCTACACAACTGTGGAGAAAATTTGACATAACATTTTTGAGAGTGTTTCTACCTCTTGAAATAATGGAAGTTTACCTAAGATGGAAGTTCTGAATGTTCACATTTCTGTAAGGAGCAGTTTTCCTTTGACACCACAGCAGCAGCCCTTCTTTGGCAGAGGTCTCTGTAAAAGACACAAGGAAGTAAAAAAAAAAAAAAAAGAAAAATTTTACAAGTGCTCAAGTAATTAATTTCTTCTCATCCTAAATGTGGTTGGTCACCTGAAACTGAATGGCATAAACCAACATTTAATCCTAAAAAATGCTTATATAAATGGACTACGGACTGTTACTAAAATACAGAGGTCGGTTACAATTAGACTCTCAGCCTGCACAGAAGTTCTGGGATGTTAGAAATTGAAGGAATCACATTTTTTGGACAGCAGACTGTACATTGGAGAAAAATACCCAGTAAAAATATAATGAAAATAGACATAAAAGATTGTGTTGGTGCCTACATGAAATTTGCTTGTAGTCTCAGTTCATTTGCTTATGGGGAGGTTTAAGTTCAGATACATTTATTATCTGAACCCTATGGGCATCTGAGTGCAAAAGTAAAGGTCAGAAATTATTAAATAAATCATTAGGTCCACATTTAATATCCCACCAATTATCTGGGCAGGACAACATGGAGAACTTGAAACAATTCTACTTTTGTTGAAAACCGAGATTAGTTTCTAGAATTCTAGACTTTCAAAGCACAGACATGATTTAAAGAGTATTGTAACAACATGCTTTTTAGAGTCAGTTACCAAGTGGAAATTAAGAAAAAATTTCTGAAATGGTGAGGGTAAAAAGTGATAGATAGAAAGAGGAGGAACATAATCAGATAATATCTACTTGCAAAGAGCATGACAAATAAACAGGACTAAAAATGTATCTTGGAAATAGAACCAAACACAAAGGGTGTAGCTCAGAAGCTCAGAAACACAGCCATATTTCTGTCTCTATAGCTGAGAAACATGACCAGAACTTCTGCACTTGGAAAGCTGGCTCAAGGTCTCTTGTCAAGATAAGGAGAGTAAATAATTTTCCCTCCAGAAATTAATTTTGTCACCAGGTACAGAAGTTACAGTATCAGTGTCTGTGAGAAAAAAATATTTTTAAAACACTCCTTTCACTTATACACAATTCATTTAAAAATGTCTTTAAACAGATTCCTTAATTATTTAACATAATTGTATTACTCTTACCTTCCACTGAAATATCCTGAATAGCAAAACGAAGGATGATAGTCCAGATCATACCCAGTGTCATTTTCACATTGCCATCCACGATTTCTAAGGTGAAAAATAGATATAGTAGTAGTATTTTAAAGTGTTTTTCTCAATTTCATCTTATTCAGTCATCTATTTCTATAAAAAATGCATTGTAAATAATAAATTAATTATACTTCTACTATAATTTTTTATTCACACAGAGTTCACCTGGGTTCATTTTTCAACAAACTCGTGCTTGTGCTACTCTGTCAGTAGGACTGAAGGTTACTGAGGTGAAGGTTCAGTCCTTCCATGCTAAAAGGCTTCTTTCAGGGTAGTTGTAACCGCTTCAAATCTTTACCTTTTAGGATGATGTTTTAGAGAGAACATGAAGGGAGATATTGGAAGTTTGAACAGTAGCAGTATTAACAGTTTTCAAATATAACAGAACCAAAAAACATGGAGCGGGGGGGGGGGGGGGGGTTT
>VZUI01038406.1:0-65278 GCA_013401135.1 Cettia cetti | reverse complement strand
ACAACATGGATTAAAGGTTGAAGCTATGGGGTAGCAAATAGGAGTCGAGGTAAATAAAAATGCAAGCAAAGTGCAGTGGTATTTCATCACAAAGCATAATTTCAAAAGGCAAGGGTTTTATGTATGTATTACAAAAGAACAAGAATCACATGAAAGACATTGAGCTTTTTTCACTTAGAAAAAACCCCCACACAACTACTTTTTAAAAATTACCCACAGAAAGCCACAATTAGAAGAATGAAAGCACCTGAGGTGAGCCTGATGTAGACTATACGGCAGAAGATCAAAACACAGTTTGCTCCCAGTGGTCTCTTCACTGGGACCATTTGGCTGTAAATAGCAAAACCAGATACTTCACAAGCACTGAAGGAACTAGGAAAAACAGCATGTATATGGAAGGAATAATCTGGAAGGCATAATTCAAGATTCCTTTTGTAAATCAAAAGGGACAAGGATCTCCTCAGTTTTAAGAGCTCAAGAGCAAATGAATCACAGAATTGCTAGGGTTGGAAAAGACCTTTAAGATCATCAAGCCTATCAGCACAGCACTGCCTTAACTATGACACAACACTGACACAACCATGTTTCTAAGAGCCACAGCTGCATGTGTTTAAATACCTCCAGGGATGAGGACTCAACCCTGAGAAGCCTGTTACAGTGCTTAATAATTGTTCCAGTTAAGAATTTTTTCCTAATATTTAATCTAAACCTTCCCTGGAGCAATTTGAGACTGTTCCCTCTTGTCCTTTTGCTTGATACTTGGGAGAAGACACTGGCACATCATTGGTTACATCCTTCTCCTCTGAAGGACTATCCATCCTACCTACTCACTCTGATACCCTCTGAATTGTGTCCAGGCACCATGGAATGACCATTGGCTCAGGTCAGGATCTGCCAAAGAGAATGTTAACAACTGAACAGGATCCACAACTGTAAAGCAAACACCCACACCAAGGATATACCAGTACTGAATAACACTGATTTCTGCTTGGAATATTAGTATAGACAGACACACTATCAATTGACACCTCAAGGCTGGGTGAATTGGTGCTCCAAATGACAGAGAGGACACATTTTTCCTCTAGCTATCTTCAACAGAAGCATACAGCATCTTTAATTTCCTTGTAAGTGCTGCTGCAATATTTCTTCTTTAGGATGTAAGAGTGTAAGGAAGTGTGTTTACTGAAATTCAACCTAGTGCAAAGTTAAAGACAGTATTTTCTAAATGTAATATTTTTTCACAGAGATTTGATGCATCACTGATAATGCATTTCTACTCAATTACATTATTTTTAGGACAAAAAGGTCTTTAGAAATGTGAATGGAAACCAGTGTAAGGAATGTGAATGGGTTATTAAATGGCAAGACAGAACAACTGCAATATTTCATATGCATTAGGAAAAAAGCACATTTTCTTCCATATAGACATGATTGAATTAATGCAGAACAAGTTAGACACTGGAGATTAGAGAAAAAATTATTTAGCAAAAAACTTCCTCTGCTTCATTTGTCTAATGTCTGTATTTTTTCTCACAGTGAAAGACAGATATAATTAGAATATAGGAAAAATAAACAGTTTTCAAGGAAATCTGTTTCACAGCAATCTTATATCCACAGAAACGTGAAAAGCAATTTCATTTGTCATAAATGTATTTAATAATTCTTACATAAAAAAGTGTTGAAGATTACAATCAAAATGCACAAAATGCTTGCTTTTGAGGACAACTGCAATACCCTTATCACTTAATGGAAGGTCTTTACAGGACTTATGTTTTACACAACTATGCTAACTATGCAAGTATTAATGAGATTATTTAATATATTTTTGAACAAATTGCCTTAAATTCCACACTTTTTAAAGTCATTTAGCATTTGCAATAATAGGTCACATAAAAATGCTAATTGGAAACAATTATTTAATTAAAATCTTTCAAACAGAAACAGATAAAAATGCACTTAGCATTACACTACCTATGTGGCACAGACACAGGACTATTAGAAACAATAATGCAACATAACAAGAATAATTCTAAACATTTTTGTGGAGGTCCATGACATAATAGACTAAACACCCATGTGTATGTTGACATAGTTGAGTAGTATTCAAAATTCTGCTCTTGAATAGTCAGAATAATCTTGTAGTCATTTCAGCCCCCACTGGTTTGCTTTCCCCATCCATCTCTTATCTATCAGATATAAATTTTCCAAGTTATGGTCTATTTCCAGGTAGCTGGTCTTAATATACTTACCACATAGCTTTAGTGTCTGAACAGAGGTGTCATAAAAAAGAAATATTTTTAAAAACTTTCTAAAAGAACACCAAATTAGAAATATTTCTCATCCTCTAGAACCCTGGAAAACACCACACTGCTTTCCTCCAAGTTTTTAATTTGTCACAATCTATTATAAATCTATCCTTTAAAGTCATCAGGGAATACTAAATCATATTCCATGATCTCCGGTTTATGAAGCTTAATGCTTTGGATTTGGCCGCACTATATGTGTTATAGGGACATCCATGTAAAGAGAACTGGATGAAAAATAAACTATGCAGACAGAACTCCTGAATTAAACAAGATCTTTTCAGGACTAACTCAGATGCTTCAGGTACTTATTAGGGTGATATGTTTATATGCACTTAGCCATTTTCAAACTGTTTTGACAAAGGCAGACGGCCTTGTGTGCCACACTCTAAATGTTCTCAGCAGTTCTATATACAGCAAAAAATCATCAGCCTGGCTACACTCCTGAACTGCCACTACACTCAGAATTTGACTCTGAGAATGTACTTAAGCATTCATAGTGGTCCCCTTCCTTTCCACAATTCAAAAACAATTTACAGTCTTGCTACTCTCACTCTCTATTTTCCACTATGGGAAAGCCACTTAGTCTTTGAAACTTCTTTATTGACAATCCTATATTAAGACCAGCCAACTGGTTTGTTATTCATCAAAGTCTGGTCTGTTCTGTTACATAGTTCTATTCATGTTTTTATTAATTGGTTTCATGTGGCAATAAGTAAATGCTTTTCAAAGTCTTTTACATTGACACCATCACCTTACCAAACTTGTAATTTTACCAGATATTAAAAGAATAAAATCAAGTTTTTGTCAATCATTTGTTTTATAAACCCTACTTTCCATAAATCTCTGAGCAGAATCAATTTTACTCAAGACCTTTAATTCCCTATCAGCTGAGTCCCCAATCAGCTTTTTCCATATGTTCACATATATCAGGCTATATTTACCCGGCTCAATCTGCTTGTCTACTCTGAATCTGGGCTGAACACCAGCTTTCTTCCAGTCTTAAAGAACACATTAAAAATGAAAACCTGTGAGCCAGATATCCTCCCCACTGGCTCCTCTGGAGCTCACAGGTAGGCCCACCACACTCAGACTTGCTGAACGACATAAAATTATGTATCTTAAACACATATTATTTGATATCTACTAATGGTTACTATGACTAAAGAAGCTTTCCCTCCTAATATGATGCATAATAATTTTTCTTCCAATTCATTGTGTTACTTGAAATAATATAACATTAGAAAACAGTGCTGACCCTGTTTCTAAGACTTGGTCCTATTAAAAAAAACCCAAATATTTGCCTGCTTGTCTCCACCATGGCAATGACCAACACATCTGCCATGAGAACAGAAGCCCTTTCAACACAAATACCAGTACTGACTACATCTGCACAGCCCCAGCACAATGAGATCCCACTTTTTCCTGCATAACTTCAGTATCAACTGCTGAACCAGCAACAGAGAACTGCTTCAATTATCCGCCCGTTTTCCATTGCCATTGAACTGCACTTGTACCAGGTCAGTCATCACACACCAACACAGCTGATTCACCCTTGCACAAGGCTGACTCCTCTGGCCCTGTCAGGACTGGCCCTGTCAGCAGGGTTTGCATTGTTCTTTCCTGAACCCTAAAATTTCACAGCTGCTAACTTGATCTCTTTGGTAAATCACTATGAACACTGAGATACAGCCAAAAAAGCAGATATAGGGGCCCTTAAAAATTCCACTCTTATTTCAACTGTCTGCTCATGAAATACAATCTATGAGCCTCTAAAAATGTAGGGAAAAAAAAACCCAAACAACTAAGCACAGAGTTGCTTATTCAAATATCTAATTAAGGGCTGCAGGTAAGCCTGTAAGCTCAGTCATGTGTCACAGACTTGAATCCTTAAAGCAGCCACTTACGGCCGATTTTTAAAACACTGGAGCAAAGCTAATCTGTCCTTTTAGAGTTGTCTTACATATTCCCTGAAGGCCTATATTGGATTTGGCCCTTTTGAGGATTTAAACAGAGCAGCACTTACTTTTTAGATCCTGCTCAGCTTAAATTATAAACTGCTTTAGCTGGGGTGACCATAGACATGGCCAAGCAAAGCTGTGCATAGTCCTCAAATAGGCAGGTAAACCTAGTAAGCCTGGCAACTTTAGATGCCTCCAGAGTCAAATCAGCATCTGAACAGCACTTTTGTATTGCAAATTTAAACGGATGTCTCAGTCTTGCTTGGGTCCTTTCTGCAGTCCTAAATTCTTGATTGGATTCAGATTCTTTTATCTTTTTAATCCCCTCACATAAAAATGACAGAATGGAGCAAAAAACTAATGGTTTAGTGACATCTATTTCAGTAGTCCTTTAGAGTAATGACAGCCTGAACACACTTCATCTTTTATATATACATACAACTGTCTTTCAAAGACTTGGTTGAGATGTTTGAAGTGAGTGTAATTTTGCAAACTGCTGAAGACCATGAGTTTACAAGGCAGGAAGTGAAAACAATTTGCATCCATTTAGAGTGAGCTAGTTTGGGTTAAAGCAAATCACTAAATACGGGGATCAAGGAGAGGAAAGAAATCTGCTTGATCATTAAAATTCTCAGTAAATTAGAAAGAATTCAGAGTAAGTGAGAGAAAATAAACTAAGAAAACACATTTTTACAGGTTGTCAATGGTAAAATCAGGTACCTAGATGATGGTATCAGTAGGATAGCTCTTCATGCTTTGACACTTTTAGAGCATGCAAATGATCTTATCCCTCATTAAGTACAAATAATCCAGCACAAACTTCAACAAGATAAACAGTTTCAAGTAGCCTATCTCTTTCCCTCTGAAAGGTTTTGCAATAGAACAAAACAGTGCTAATGAGAAAAAATAGTGCATCACTGTATGCTTTGACAGCCATACCATAGTGTGCAAACAGAGCCAGAGGAAAGCTGCAAAGTGGGCAGGAGGAAAATGCACCTTTATCCTGATTCTGAGCCTGGGAGTGAAGATTCCCAGTTTAGTTCCTTGTAAATATGCAAAGAAGAGGCTCAGCTGAAATACTCCCTACAATATTAATTTCTTTAGCTGGGAGATGTGATGAAATGGATTTTTTTTGTTTTCCTACATTTTTTCTACACATCAGAATTCAGAGCAGGGGTTTTAGAGAGCTACCTAATGAGCACGTAATACATTCTGTATTGCACTGGTTAATCATCTTCTTTGCACCCCTATAGCTAACCCCAAAAGCACTGACTGTCCAGAAGTATTTCTGCAATCGTGGAGATACTATTGAGAAAGCCATACTGTGCAAAAGAGCAGAATCTGATTCACAGACAGGGCAACTCCTCCCTTGGGGAAGTAGAGCAGAAACCACTAATACTAGCATGAAATGCTGGAATAGTTATGCTAAAGAGGAGGTCACTCAGAATAAGGACATTGCCAGAAACTGAGGACTAAAGCATTCTGTCAGATATAAAACCCTAGCAAGTACATGAACAAAGGAGGGTAAACAGTGTAGAGGGAACAAACTGTACAAACTCCAGCTAGCTGCCCTTGGGTACATTTTTTTGGTGATGGGGGTTGAGGCCTAGCCACCTATGTGCAACACCTATTTAACAGGTAAAAGTTAGCCTGTTTGCTCATTTAATTTCAAATAAATCTGTTAAAGTAGCTACAATTACATCTGTTATCTGCCTACCATTAAAAACCAAAATAAAGAGAAAACTCTGATGCAAATATTTCAATACTACAGAAATATTCTTGCCTTTCTCGCTAAAAGTGAGAGTTGATAATCTTCACAATGATTATAGCTGTGCAAATCAAGTCTGTTCCTACTTTATACAGCACTAATTCATGCTGCCACTGCTCCCAACAGAATTATGTATTACCTAAGTAAATGAACCAACTTATAATTTGTCTGCAGATATCACCACTGTTGTGGTACATTTCATAACCAGGTCAATAATCTTGGGAAAGCTGCTGAGGATCGTATGTGCAGGGGTGAACAGTGTCCTAAACATGGTCAGAAGGAACTTGCCTACTTCAAGATTTTCTGAAAGCCATTTCTGAAGTGATTTTTACCATATCTTTATATGAGCATTTCTAATTTCCCCTCACTTTCAAATAATTAATAACTCACAAAGTTCTGATTAACTTCATCACCATCAGAAAGCCTGCCTGCTGCAGCTGGACACCTCAATTTTATGGATAAAATAAAGCAGGGAAGTTAGCATTCAAGTTTTCTTTTTTTTTTCCTCCACTGCCTTTGGTTTTTTTGGGTTTTTGTTTTTTTTTTTGTTTGTTTGTTTTTTGTGTTTTTTTTTTTTTTTTCCTTGAACCTCTGCTCAGCCCTCGTGAGGCCACATCTGGAGTGCTGTGTCCAGTTCTGGGTTCCTCAGGACAAGAGAGACATGGAGGTCCCAGAGCAGGTCCCACAGAAGGGGACAAAGATGATTAAAGGGCTAGGCCTGTTCAGCCTCAAGAAGGGACAACTAAAAGGGGACCTCATCAATGTCTGGAACTAGAAATTCATGGAGCAGATCATCTTGAGTGCCATCATGTGCCACATAGAGGACAACCAGGGGTTCAGGATTTAGGAAAAGCAGGTCCTGCTTGAGCAACCTGAGCTCCTTGTACAACAAGATGACCCACTTAGTGGATGAAGGAAAGGCTGTGAATGTGGTCTACAAGGCTTTAGTAAAGCCTTTGATACTGTTTCCCACAGCACTATCCTGGAGAAACTGGCTTCCCACAACTTGGATGAGCATAATCTTTTGCCCAGCTAGATAGCTGGGCTCAGAGAGTGGTGGTGAACAGCAGTGAGTTGGCAGCCAGTCACCAGCAGTGTTCCCCAGGGCTCACTATTGGGGCTCATCCTGTTCAGTATCTTTATCAATGATCTGACAAGGAGATCAAGGGCACCCTCAGTGAGTTTGCAGGCAACACCAAGTTGGGTGGGAGTGTTGATCTGCTGGAAAGAAGGAAGGCTCTGCAGAGGGATCTGGACAGGTTGGATCAATGGGCCGAGTCCAGCTGCATGAGATTCAACAAGGCCAAGTGCCAGGTCCTGCCCTTGGTCACAACAGCTACAGGCTGGGGGATGAGTGGTTGGAAAGTGGCCCAGTGGAAAAGGATCTGGGAGTTTTGGCCAGCAGCCAGCTGAACACGAGCCAGTGTTTGCCCAGGTGGCCAAGAAGGCCAATGGCACCTGGCCTGTGTCAGGAATAGTGTCCCCAGCAGGACCAGGGCGGGGATTGTCCCCCTGTACTCAGCACTGGTGAGGCCACACCTCGAGTGCTGTGTCCAGTTCTGGGCCCCTCACTATAAGAAAGATTTTGAGGTGCTGAAGCCTATCAGAGAAGGGCAGCAAAACTAGGTAAGAGCACAGATCTGATGAGGAGCAGCTGTGGGAGCTAGGGCCATATAGCCTGGAGAAAAGCAGGCTGAAATGGGACCTTAAGACAGAAGTTTGTAACAAGGTAGAGGCTGGCCTCTTCTCCCAAGTAACATGAGATAGGACAAGAGGAAATGGCCTCAAGTTGTGCCAGCAGAGGTTTAAATTGGTTATTAGAAAAAATCTCTTCACTGAAAGAGCGGTCAAGCACTGGAATAGATTGCTCAGAGAAGTGGCTTAGTCACTATGTCTGGAGGTATCTAAAAGACGTGTACACCTGGCACTGTGGAACATAGTTTAGTGGCGGACCTGACAGCGCTGCGTTAATGGCTGGATATGATGATCTTAGAGGTGTTTTCCAACCTAACCCATTCTGTGATACTATTATTCTATAAAAATGAACGTTTTCAGTTCAGAGCAGGGTAAGTACCTTGGATCAAAACTTTTGGAAGCATAGAGGACATTTTGGATGAACTAGAATTGCACCTGTTATTATTTCCTGCACCCCCACCCTAAGTCTACTATTACCCAGAATTCTTTCCATTTATTACTATATTTTTTCTTGTCATTTAAAAGAAACTATTTGATTTTAGCCAGTTTTACTGACACTTATTATTAAACCACATCTGTCCAAATGGACAGATACATGTTATGTTATTTTAGTAGGAAGACTTCAAATAACAGATATAATTTACTGAAATTCATATTTTTAGGATTTATCCTTCATTTTGCCAGCTTTATTCAATCAAATCTGTGACTGGCTTCATCTGGCTTAACTAAATCTTGGTTTGATTAAGATGTGTCCTATCTTTACTGTAGCTGATTCTGCTAACTTTCTGTTCTCCAGCCATTTTCTTGTATCTTCATTATAAAAGGCCAAGAAAAGAGAATTTATTCAAAAAACATAAATGTCTATTTTTATGCATTTCACATTTATGTAAATGTGAAAAAAAAAATCTGTTATTATGATGTTAAGGGATTAGCATGGCTTTTTTGTGAATGTATTTTTTATTTTAATGTATCAAAATAAAACCAGGCAGCTTAATTCTCACAATAAATCTTACATTTCTAATAGAGTTTTAAAACATCGTTAAAAAACAAAACCTAAATGGGATGTGCTAACCTGCATTTCCATGCTGTTGCTCTTTCATTTGAAATATATTTTTTATGTTAAAAATATTTTCAATTTCTCATTAAAAGAATCAGAGAAGGCATTAAACACCACTGAAATAACAATTTCAGGTGCAATTTAGGCAAGCAGAATAGAACAAAGCAAGTAACTAGAGCCTGAGTGTGCCTTTCTATAAAACCATTCATTTAAACCTTAAGGGTAAAAAAAGCTCATTTATTCATCAAGAAGTTAATCAAGTTTGTTCCCTAACTAGGAACACATTTCTGCATTTTTTTTTTGTATGTTTACGCTATTCATTAATGAAACAAAAAATTTTACCCAAGACTTCAATCTATTATATAAGTAGTATTAAAATTACATTTTGATGTAAAAATTTAGATTGTTCACAGAACCATTTGAATTTCACATTCATATTACCAGTGAGGAAATAAAAGTAATTTTTCATATTGCTGTGTTCACTACTATTTTCTTTAAAACTAATTTATCCTTTACATCAAAATCTCAGATGCAAACAGCACGCATTGCAAAAAAAGCATTTTTTCTGCGTAAATTAAGCTCATCACAGTTCTGCACAGTCACACCAATGGATCATGAAAAGCTCTTTTCCATTAAAAGTAATCTCTCTCTCATTATATGAATACTATTCTAAAAATATATGATAACCTCCCACAAAATAATACTAAATATTGAATTAAACATTCTTCAAAGTGAAAGAAAAAGAGCATTGCAAGAGGAAAACACAGGACAAAATCCCCAAATAACAAAAAACAAAAAAAAAATTCTGAAATTCTTTCATTAGTACTGCAAAAGCACTTCACAACTTGTAAACCAGACTGTAAATTGGTACTATTATACTGATAAGCATATTATTTTATCCATACTAGAGAATGACTACATTTAATCATTCAAAAATAAAAAGAGTTTATTTACATATATACATATATAATAGTTGTATTACCCAGTGCGGCTTCCAAAGTAGTATCTGCCTGTCATGACAATATGTCTAGGCAGAGAAACAAGGTAGCACTGAAAAGAATTGAATTTCTATTTCATGAAAAGGCACTGCTTCACAACCATGTATCCATCTTCTTTCCAAACTACCATTTGTTCCTAAGCCATGTTATTTGCTCAGTTTCTAGACACACACAAAAAATAAAAACCAAATTTCTCTCCAATTACACAGGTACACTAAAAGCAATTTCTCACAGGACAACTACTAAAAATTATTTAATTCAATTCTGCCAGCTCTAATTTTTTTTGCAGTTGTAACATCTAATGCACCTTTTTCATGCAAATGCATTATCAAATACGAACATTTCAGAAAGAAAAACTTAAACTATAACAGTGAAGGCAAGACATTTAAAAATAAATCATTCCTCATTAGCTTTGATTACTTCAAACACTTGGCTAGGCTTTATAGTTTTTATGAATTACCTTACTCTTTGAGGCAATTTTCAGTCAATCCAGTCATAGTTAGAATAGCAGTGTATCAAGGCAGCTTGTCAGTTAGACCCTTCTCCTTCACACATCTTGAAATATTGATCCTTCAAAGAAAATACAAAGGACTGTTCACTCGACTCTCAAACAACACCTGCAGGTGATACAGCCATATTAGCATAACACTGTTTCGGATTTCAGCACATAAAGAATGAAAAATTGCCATAAATCGACATTAAAGGCCAAAATTATTTTCTCAGACATGCTAATTTGAATTGAGATGCTGTTGTCCCAGGATTTTTAATTTTACATTAAATTGCCCTACTAGTTATACACCAGAGAAACTGTAATATACACGAAAGTACTCTTTAATCTTTAATATATAATTAAATTTTGTTGGTTTTTCAATTTATCCAGAGATATAGTACTACTAAAACTGTGCTTTGTTGTATTCATTTTAATCAAATGTTATTTTAATTGGGTCTGTAAGGACATGTAGAAACTACTGCACCATAGGGAAGAAAGTAATTTTTGATCTTCTGTTCTTACATCTCTGAAACCAGCCTGGTTTGCAGTCTCACCTTTAATTTCCCTTCAGGCATTATATTATTCCCTAGGGTTCCACAGCTTTAATTCCCAATTCAGACTTGCTCAAAAGAATAATGTATCTCAAAGCAGTACTTCTGGAAATCAAGACATATGGAAATGGGGATGTCTTACCAAATTTTCCATATGGTCTATGGGAAGAAGTTGAAACCTAAGGTAGAGCTCCTGGGAAATGCTTCACAGACAACAGAGACAGAGAAGAAACAAAAAGGGAACTCTACCCACCAGGTAGGTTCCTGATGTTTATGAAGGTGCTACCGTGTGTGCATACTACAGAACTGGAGGGCCTCCTTCCAAAAAGCAGCAAGAAATCAAGACAAGACCTTCCTTAGACAAGCAGTTGTGAATATACTGCATTCCCCCCACGCCGATTTCTCCTAAGCACCATTTCTTCTAGAAGACAGAAAGGGGCTGCCTTTCCTTCCTTCCTTCCTGAAACCTGCAAGCTAGCCAGCACCACCAGACTGACAGAAAAGCTATTCTCCATACTGCTGAGTGCAGCCATCTATGAAGAGAAAGGGTGCTGGGAAATAAAGCCCATCATGGGGAAAGAACCGTAATCAGACTTTGAACAAGAGCAGTCTACCTCATATTGAAGAAGAGGGTTTGAGACATTTGAGTTTTTCTTACTGTCAGAACAATAAAACACTAAATCAATATTACCCTCACACAGAAGTCAGCTACAACAGCTTAGACTGGCTGGCAAATCCAGGCTGCAAAATTAGGGCAGCCCCTCTCCTAGTCCTCCTTCTTTCCTTACAGGAACTTGACTCAAGCTGTTTCACTGCAATGATTTGGCAAGTGGTTCACCAGTTTCTAGCCTAAACAAGTTAAATTCATACCTATATTTTACAATTCAGTTAGGTCCAAATTTTCCAGGCAACATTTAACTTGAAACTAAAAGCTTTGCTTCTTGTCAAAGTCAAATTTAAGGTAGCAAATCAACGTTCATCTCTAAATGGATGAAAACAATGTTTCACCTTCAGTACGTATAAAAAGTTCTAAGGATGGGCATGTGGGGAATGTGTTGAGGTCTTCTACATTTGTGGGTTTGGTTGGAGTTTTGTTTTGCTGGGGTTTTGCACTGAGTTTTTTACAGAATTGGATCAAATTTATGAAAGGGTTCATTGCCTGTGCAGCAGTCACTAGAGTCACAGTGAGCAAAGAAACCATTGCAGGATTCCTCTTCCCAGAGGAAAAAGGAGAAAACAGGCATCAACACATTTAGGGGTTTTCAGCAGGACATATGAATACTTTTCTTATAAACCTCAATAGCAGAAAAAGGGGAAAAAAAAAACTGTGTCTCCTTTAAGATTCACATCTTAAAGTGTTTTGGTTTTCTCACATTTGAAATGCCAGTGGAACACAAAGGCAAGCAAGCTTTTTGTACACCTTATCACTGTTTTAAAAATGCGTACAAGTTTGCACAGGGATCTCTGCATTCATACTCATGTCTCATTTTTAACTTCTTAACTCATTCTCTAACAGAAGCTGGTTTCTTTAAAAACAAGTTGTCTGGAAGCATTGTCAATGGAGAAGGTAAAGATGAAATAAGATCTTTTCTCACTCTTCTTTAATCTTGATAGTGATTTCCCAGCATAAGGCTGGGTCCAACAGATTAAATGTATTTTCATATATAATGCTTACTCCTGGGTAGTTGCCAGGTAAGATAATAAATGTCTGCTTAATTAAACCACATTTTTTTTTTCCACAACAGCTGTTAATCTTGGCTATTTTCAATGCTGAATTCACATCAGTACATGCTGGGAAAAGTAGGATATACCTTTTGTTTAATGTCAAAAACCAGTATTTCCAGACATAAAATCAAGATTGGCACAACCAAGACTCTCTGAACTTCACACATAAGCTTTCTCACATATTTAATCAGAGAAAGTTTACCTAAGTCATTATGCTGGTTTGGCAGAGATATTGAATGTCATGGGGAAAACAGAAAGAGGAAGGAAAAACTCAAATATTTTAAAATGGAAGTGTAGTTGAACTATTGTTTTAACAAAATGAACCACTTCAGTGTATTTGAGTCAAGACACCTGCACCAAAAAAAAAGCCCCCAGTAAAATCTGAATTCAGAAAACAAATACAATTAAACTTGAATGAACTTGACTGCAGGGTCAATAAATCAACTTATCCATACAAGTGGTTTTGCTACTATCAAAGCATTAATGGACAGGTTAGAAAAGTTAGTTTCCCCTTTATTTGCCAGCAATTACTGTAATCTCTTGATCATTGAAGTACTTTATTACTGCAGGTATGAAAAAAGGGAGGTTCACAGATACTAGAACAACGAATTTTCTTCTTTGGGTTGCTGGGTGGAGTCACAGAATTATGTAGGGAAATCACTTCCACAAATTAAAATAGAACCTGTGTGTGTGTGTGAAGGGTGGAATTAGGGCCATCCATTCACTGACTATACTCCTTTCTTTTTGCAAGAACAGACTTTAGCATTCTCTCCAACGTTCCCTTTTACTTAAATGAAAAGGGTGGGTTTGCTCTGATCTAAAGAGAAGTAGCTGTCAAGAAGATATGGAGGGGTCCTGAGCTCTTCTGTTCCTCACTGCAAGCTCCTGCCCTCTCCCCTCACATTTAAGAAATGTAGTATCCCCAGTGAGCTACATCAGTTCATTCATCCAAGAGAAAATAAACCTCTGCAAGAAAAAGATTAGGTTTTGACATGACAGATTTCCTCAAAGGAACTATCTCCTTTGGATGACACCTGAAATTCAACAAGGTAAAGCAGTATGTGAAACTGTATCCCCAGCCTAAGTCTTCATGGATTGGAGTGATGTGAATGTAATACTGAAGTATTCCTATCACTCTGTTCCTCCCTACTGAAGCATTGGCAAGGAATACTCTGCAAAGCCAAGGACAATTCCGTCTGAAGTATTGAAACATCTTTAAATAGATTTGTAATATCAATTTTAAAAAATCAAATTAAGATCCTAGTCTCTCTGACTTAATCCATTTGACTCAACGAACAGCGAGTCGGCAACATGCACTTATTTTTCAAATCACTACAAAGTACATAAAAGTTAAAATATGTTCCTCAAAGACAGCATCCCAAATAGGCTTTCCTTTCACCTACTTGGCTATGAACTTCTCAGAATTGCTGACTTACTGCTTTTCCCAAGAAATTCTGTCACAGTCTTCAAATTTTGTTTATGCTTGGCTTTTTTATTCAGACTAATCAGCCATCCAGTATTTTGAACAGCTGATTATTCTGAATGACTTTCATTCAGACATTCTTTTCCATGACCTTCAGCAAGGACACAGTTTCTCCATGTGTCTGTGATTCACAGCCATACTTCCTTTTTAAACTACTTTATCCTATAGCACCCCATTTTCTTCCAGATTTTAAAACTTTCAGGTTTAAATACATTCAACTTCTGGATGCCATAAACAATCCTACAGTACTCCTAACATTAAAAATCCTGCACTAAAATTTCTACCTCATAGAAAATTTACTTCAGATGTAACAATCTGTCTAAAAGGAACGCTAACTTGGACTTTCTACTTTATTTATATCACTACATATGCATAGAATTTTACTATCCTCAGCAGAATTCTTCTAACACATACAGGGAAGAAGATAACAGACTTGGATCTCCTGCCCTCACATACTTCCTGTGACATGTCTGTATCACAAGAGCAGAGCAGTGTGTAAAGTCCATACTGATTTTTCTCTCACCATGTCTCAGACACGTTTCATAAGGTGACAGATGCCTTCAAAAATTTCACTGTACATTTTTATTAAAAAACATTGACATTTTATTTTTCCCATCTTTATGATTCAAAGCATGTCATTGTATTTCTTTCTAATGAGTTGCAGCATTACTCCTAGTGTAGGCTGATATCTGAATTTTTACTTCTGAAGAGAAGCAATATATTCTTCAAACTCCTTAAGTTATGTAAAATGGAATATCAAACCTTTATCCCTGACTGAATTTTATATTCACCAACCTTTTAAATCATACTTGGATAAATTAGTGTATTTGGTTTACTGGGAATAAAATAATTCAAGAAAGCATGGGTGACTACCATACACAAATGGTATGCAGTTTCCTTCAAAATAATTCTAACACATATATTCATATATACTTAACAGGATGTATTTTATAAATAGCATGAATTTTGTATCTGAAGGCTTTTATTTCTAAAGAGAAGCCATGGCAGTGCAGTTAAGTTCCCAGTGACTGGAAAGGAGGAAATATAACCCTCATTTTACAAAAGGAAACAAAGGAAAACGCAGGGAAGCATAGGCCAGTCAGCCTCACCTCAGTGCTTGGCAAGATCATGGAAAGCAGAATCTCCAGGAAACAATACTAAGACACATAGATGGTAAGGAGCTGATTTGTGACAGTCAATGTGGTTTCACTAAGAGCAAACTGTGCCTGACAAACAAGAGGATGACAGCAGTGATGGATAAGGGAAGAGCAATTGACATCATCTCCCTGGATTTGTGTGAAGCTTTTGACACTGTCCTGCACAACATCCTCATCCCTAAACAGAAGATAAATGGATTTGATGGATAGACCACTCAGGTAAGGAATTGGCTGGATGGTCAAATTCAGAGAGTTGTGGTCAATGACTCAATATCCAAGTGGAGACCAGTGCCAAGTGTTGTTCCTCAGGGGTCAGCGTTGGGACCAGCGCTGTGTCACATCTCTGTCAGTGACACAGACACTGCCATCGAGTGTGCCTCAGCAGGTTTGCTGATGACACCAAGCTGTGTGTTGTGGTCAGCATGCTGGAGGGAAGGGATGACACCCAGAGGGACCCTCAGGATTGAGAGGTGGGTCTGTGCAAACCTCATGAAGTTCAACAAGGCCAAGTGCAAGGTCCTGGATCAGGGCAATCCCAAGCACAAGTAGAGGCTGGGCAGAGAATGGACTGAGAGCAGGCCTGAAGAAGAGGTCTTCGGTGTGTTGAGAAGGTCAAAATGACCTGGCAATGGGCACCTGCAGCCCAGAAAGCCAACTGTGTCCTGGGCAGCAGGAAAGAAGTGTGAGCAGCAGTGCAAGTGATTCGCCCCCATTACTCTGCCCTCATGAAGTGCTGCATCCAGGTCTGCGGTCCCCAACACAAGAAAGATGTGTACCTGTTGGACCAAGTCCAGAGGGGGGTGACAAAGATGATCAGAGGGCTGAAGCACCTGTTCTGGGAAGACAGGCTGAGAGAATTGGGGTTGTTCAACCTGAAGAGAAGGCTCTGGGGAGACTTAAAAGTGCCCTTAAAGGGCCTAAAAGAAAGCTGGAGAGGGACTGTACTAGGGCAAGTAGTGACAGGACTTTAAACTGAAAGAGGGTAAATTTATCTTGGATATTAGGAAGCTATTCTTTACTGTGAAGATGGAGAAACACTGGAACAGGCTGCCCAGAGAAGTGTGGATGTCCCATCTCTTATGTGTTTGGGGAGAGGCTGGATGGGGCTTTAAGCAACCTGGTCTAGTGCAAAATATCCCTGCCCATGGTCCTTTCCAACCCAAACCATTCCATTTTTCTATAAAACTTATGGTGTACATAAGTGATAAAGTTACTATGTTAAAGTTACTATATACACACACGTATTAGTAATACGTGTGTGTATATGTATATATATACATATACACACATACGAAAATAGTATTTAGTCCATCCTGTAACAAATTAGAGCCATATTTCTCAACACAATACGAATTTGTTGCTCTGATGAGTACACTTCTTTAAAAGACCACCCTGATTGCAATTCCTGTGCTCACTGAATCTTAAATAATTCTGGCACAACAGAACTTTTCCATTTGCACACTAGTTTGCAAATTATATCAGTTACCCAAGTCAACTCAGCTATTACAAAGGAATACGAAAAATTATATTTAAGATATTTATAGAAAGGGGTGAAAACAAAGATCATTGACAGAAAATTTGTTAGGTTAATATAATATTCTCCAATGTTACAAAGAGGGAGAATTAACCCAATATTCTCCATTAGAACTCATTGAGCTAGTAACAGAATTTTAAATCTATTTTTTCCAAATAATCAGCTAAACTGAGTGCCATATTAAAGAAAAGCTCATAGGAGAATAAAGATTTGCAAAATGTTCTGGCTACTAATTTCATTTCAACTGTTGGTACCCTTTTAGGAAGGAAAAAAAAGAAAAAAGGAACTTTCAAAACACTGCCAATACAGTAAAAGAAGAGAAATACTCCTTTTGACATGAATGCTGGCCAAGAGGCATCCCACTGTTATTCCAAAAAGGAGATTTTAAAAACGCATTTAATTCATCTATGAGAGTCCTACATGAAATTCTTTCAAAAATTAATCCAGTGCTATTTTTGTGCTCAAAGGTTCATGGTCTTTTCAGGCAGCACCCTGGTGGAGCAGCTCACTGCCTCCACTTTGCCCAGGCCACTGGCACTTTTCAGGCTCTTTTTAAGCTTCTCCCTCTCTTTCAGCATTGTCAGTGAGAACACACATGCCAGCTGTCATCTTTTCAGATCTGTAGGAATCTTTTAGTTGTTTGGAGGTTTCTCTGTGGAGAAACGTTTGAGTGGAAAAACCTTTAGCTCAGTTTAGCTCTGTCAAAACAAACTGCAGTAGCTAACTCAGTCTATCAGCATCAGGAAGCTTTATCTCATAACAATAAATAACCATTTATTTTGTTCTCTAAAGGCAGACACGTACTTTAAATATGAAAGAAGTACCACATGCCTTACTAACAATACTAGAAGGATGTCAATGGGCACAACAACTTCTGGAGGAAGTTTTCTACTAAACTAATTTGGTTTAAAGCTGCAGAAATTCAAAATTAATTTACATATAATCTTACTGACTACAGAATGCAACAAATAGCATGTTAACCTTTCTTGATGAAATAAAGCACTTTTTTTTGTACAGAGGTGCTGGCAGTGACAGTAAGTAGAACCTTTCCTTTTGCCATTTGACAGAGTGCACTGCAGCAGGTAGACACAAAAGAGATTTTCCACTGTTCCCAGAGAGTCTGCCCATCCTTTTTCTACACTATCATGATTTCCTTTAAAGGAATTACAAAACAAAAGCATTTTGTGAATAATTCATAGTTTTTTTGGGGTTTTTTTTGCCAGGCAGAATATTCAATTTCTTCTGTCATCTTGCCACTAGATTAGGCCAATAATTTCCTTACAAAACTCTAGCATAAATTTTAACATGTGAAGGATATATCTTTCAAAACAATTTTTTTCTTTTTAATTCATGTCTGCTTTGGTAGCATTACAAAAACTAATGAATAGACAGATGACTAGATGACAGATTTCAAAGAAATGTTTTTGTTTTCTGTGGCTAAACATTTGACATTTTTCTTGCAGAAATGTGTTTCCTGAATAACACTTCACAGAAATTCAACAAAAAGAATTTATACTCAAAAGCTGTAAAAGCCAAAACCACATGAACTGTAATTATTTTAGAGACTAAGTGGCCATCAACTTTTGTGTATCCCAGTCTTTACTGTTTTGTTCTAGTACTGTACACTGTCATTATCTATTCTTTCAGCAGTATTAAAAGGCTTTACAAACTGCTGATACTCAGTCATTTACTCTCTGGTGAAGCCAGAGAGCTTTATAATATTATCAGACCACATCACATAGCAAAAGACACTTAGCTTTTGCAAAAGAGGGCTCCTGATGCCAGACAGATTACATTATTGAGCTGTTACAGTACTCAGATCTGCTAATTTTTAGGAGGCCCATGAGAGTTCATGAATCCCAAAACAAAACCAAAAGCCCCTGTGGAATAAACATGAGATTATGTTTTCCTCAGCATGCATTATTAAGCAATGTTTCTGCTTTGAATTCCACAAATCCCATATAGATTAACTATTTAATAAAAGCGTGAAAATGTAGATGCTCCACAGATGCTTTTGCAGTGTAATAGCTTTTCTATTTCACTAAAGACTTACAAGAGTTGCATGAAAGGGCCCAACTGGAGAATTTTCATATCACAATCATTACACTTCACCTTTTGCACCATATGCAATCCCTGGTGTTTAATTAGAAGTCTGAAATCACCTGCTACTTTGTACTATTCTAATACAGATCCCAAGGGAATACAAAGTGATACTGCAAGCACTTTTCCCCTCTGATGATAGTGCCCACACAGCTACATTACAGGGTCAGTGAGATTTTACCTCTGTTCTGTTGAAAGCTGAGGTCCTTCTTCCTGTCTCTGCCTAACAAGTTTAGGGACAGAACTTCTAGTTTTCTTCTCAGATGTATTCATGATAAGACAGTTTAATAGGTAATGCAAAAGCCATGCAAAGCACAAAAGGGAATTAATTCACTGCTGTGCAATGTTCAGCCGCCCCCAGGAGGGCAGGGCCCCATCAGGTGTAATAGTTCCTGAGGAAAACACACCATAGCTCCAAATATCCCCTCCTTCCTCCTTCTTCCCCCCACTGCATATACTGAGCATGATGTCATATATAATCTCCCTTTGGTCAGTTGGGGTCACCTGTCCTGGCTGTGTCCCCTCCCAACCCCTCAAGCAGTTCCAACTTCCTGGCAGTACAATACGCAGAAAAAGCCTTAAGTCTGTGTAAGCCCTGATCAACAGTACCAAAAACATCTCTATATTATCATCACTGTGTTCAGCACAAATCCAAAAGGCAGCCCCATACCATCACTTTGAAGAAAATGAGCTCTATTCAAGGCAAAATCAGAACACAATGTGTCACAGAAAGCTTTCCATATCCTGTCTTGGCCACTCTCCTTTCAAATTAATTATGCTAAGAAAAAAAGCACAGTCATTTTTGTATGGATCTTCCTACTTGTGTAGACTAGTACAGATGAAAAGAGCTTCACAGAATCAACTAGAGAAGTAAATTAAATATTCTGACCCTAATTCTGTCAGTTTTCATATACCACTAGGAATTCAACCTCACCACAGACACCCAAAGGTAATGCATTACATCTTAACATAGTAATGTCAGTAGGAATTCTGCTGTTAAGTTAAATAAGACATGAATGCATCCAAAACAAATAAGGTTATCACCTGGATGAGTAAGAGTAACAAAGGAGCTACATAACCTGATACAAAATGGGTTCCTCCTGGAGACAAAATGTACTCTAATCTTGCTTTCTTCTCACAGACCTCAGGAAAGCTAATTACTAGAGCACCTGAGAGCAAAGGTGCTGTGCCAACCATATCTCACAGGCTTCACATGCCACAGGCTGCCATTGTACCAAACAGACAAGAATGGTAACTGCATGCATAACAGAGATAAGTACTGACACCTGTCAAAGTACAATGCACACACAACATATTGCCCTATAGTCTGTTTGGGTCCTAAGCCTGTGTTCTTTGTAACCTTTCTCTCACAGGCTCCCTTCTTGTACAACACCTCTTCTTGAAGCTCTCCTGAAGGCAAGACCTTGAAGCTCTCCTGAAGGCAAGACCTTGAAGCTCTCCTGAAGGCAAGACCTTGAAGCTCTCCTGAAGGCAAGACCTTGAAGCTCTCCTGAAGGCAAGACCTTGAAGCTCTCCTGAAGGCAAGACCTTGAAGCTCTCCTGAAGGCAAGACCTTGAAGCTCTCCTGAAGGCAAGACCTTGAAGCTCTCCTGAAGGCAAGACCTTGAAGCTCTCCTGAAGGCAAGACCTTGAAGCTCTCCTGAAGGCAAGACCTTGAAGCTCTCCTGAAGGCAAGACCTTGAGGGGGAGTCCTCCACTGAACAACAGGTGTAGGAGAAGAGCTGAACCTTTACAAGAGAAGATGTGCTACAGCAGCTACAGGAACAATCATAGGTGCAGGAACATCTGCTGCTACAATCTGCAACTCAGTGCTCATATACTTGCTTCTTCATACTTTTCCAGGGAAGAAAACCTTGTTCTTGATTGGCTAGGTCATTCAATGCTGGACCCTATGGAACTCAGGGATATGTAATAGCTTGACAATGAATAAGCTGAGAAGATGAAATACTGTATACATGAGACAGAAGATCCTACTTGAACGGCTTGGACCAAACCCAGAAAAAACAGACACAGGTTTTTAAGCACTCAACAGCATAAGAAGAGTAATTCACATTGTTGGTTTGGGCATCTATGTCCCCTATTGAACACAAAAGACATTTTTGCAAAGTATTCAAACAGCTAGTTATCTCAGTGAGGAAATACCTACCTAGACAACAGAAACTAATGAAAGTTTTTAAATTCTTTCTCCTGATTTTAAAGTACAATTATATCAGCATAGAACCAGAAAAGAGAGCTGCAAACCTTTGGTGCAATGATGAGAACATATAATGACTTTGAATATGGAAAAAGGATGCACCAACACTTTGCACATTAGTGAGGTAGAATCACAGAATTATAGAATATGCTGAGTTGGAAGGGACCTATTAGGATCATCAAGTCCAACTCCTGGCCTTGCACAGGACAGTCCTAAGAATCCCACAATGTGTTGTTTAAATGCACCTTGAACTCTGACAATCTAGTGCTGTGACCACCTCCCTAGGGAGCCCATTGCAGTGCTCATATAGCTACAGAGCAAGAGGAAACCTGTATAGTAGGCCTTTAGCATTTCATGAATGAGTTAGCAAAAGGCCCTAATCATGAGACTCTCGGGAGTTTCTATTACTCCATAAGTTGGGACTCTTTGCAATCAAGAAAATCTAACTGCTTGTATGAAGTACAGCAAAGAAGTATTATAAGGAGCATAAGTAAAATAAGGAGTATATAAGGAGTATACTGTGGGTCAAACTCCAGGCATCATCTTGTGTAGGGATGCCCTCTAATAGGAACCTCTGACACATGGATTTCTGTTTTGAGGGAGCTTTTCCTGGTCTTTATGAGTGCTCTGTTCCACTTGCTGAAGAACAGACTGTGTTATAAGGTGCTTGTGAGCACCTTATAAAACCAAGATTTCTCCTTGGACCTTTAAGTGGAACAGTCACATCAATGAAAATTACCTTGTATCAATGCCAAATCCTTCTGCAACTTCATACAGGTTATCTGCTCTACTTTTGGAACAGCACTATGAAAAATCAACTCTCAAAATCCTCTTCATAACTTACTTCTTTGATACCAGCAAATATACATCAAACACCTTGGAAAGACTACTTTGGTTTTAAAAAGAATAGGCGTGGATCCAGTTTCCTTATAGTTTAGGCTATTCATCTTTTTTTTTCTGCATCGATTCCAAAAAGGAGTAATAAAAAAAAAAAATGCTCCATCAGCTTTTCTTGATTTGTGTTTATTTTCAACTGCCTAAACAAAGGATACTTCTGTTGTGAGCAAATTTGTTTTACAAAACCTTCAGATTAAAAGCTTACTTATAAATTAAGTTAAAAGCTCATAGCAGGCCTCATGTAAAAATGATGAGAATCCCAATTGTATTTTACACCATGTAGTGTTTTGTGGGAACTGTGTAAGGAAAGAAACAAGATTCAAATGTTAATGTAGAAAAATAACTCTTTAATAGTTCCCATTAAATCCCAGAACCACTTAAGTATCTGCAGGCTGCATGAATATTTTGTGTCTTTGCAGTGTTTTATATCAACTAGTATAATTCATGAATATATCACTTTGCCACATTCCTGAACTACCTCATTGCTCTGGAAAGGATCCCAAAAGCTGCAAACCCACAAACTACTGTCTACTCTTTCAACAGTGAACACTCTACTAGCTGAATCAATGAGACAAGGAGAAGTATCATGAAAAAAAAAAGTTGAAGTAAATGGTAAGAAACTTAATCCATTTAATTTGCATGAACTGAAGTTGTCAGATTCTTCAGGGCTCTGCAAGCAGTCCAAGGCAACTAATACTGTTTGGATGAATGGTTGCTTTATGCTATTCCAAACCATCATTCAGTATATGGTTCTACTTCATAACCTTTACAAGTGTTTGAAAGACATTAATGGGTGGAAGCACATCATCCTTCTGCAGTCTGATGTTCTAGATGTGAAGGATTCAATACCTTTCAAGCCTCTTGGCTTGAGAGCTGCCATTTCACATGGTGGACTTGAGAAATCTGAACACACTTGAGCTAGTAGAAAGACCTGACAGTTAGTGGTAGGTTATTTAATATATACCCACAGGGTTTAAATCTTCTTGCAACATTTTACCCTTTTCTTTGGCTGGAAAACATCCACTCCTGCCAGCCAAAGATCCACTTTCCTTTGAAGTACTTCCTGGTAATTAATTTGCCCAGGAAACTGCCAACAAAACTTCCAAGGCATAGATCAGCCCTGAGAGACTCCAGGGGAACAGCCTGTAATTCATCTTTGCACAGTCAGTGAGGAGGGCAGAGTTGCCCTTCAGTCATAAAAATTGCTTTTTGACGCAATGAGATTTACTGAGCTAAATACAGCTGTATACAGGAAGTAGAACATCTCACCATTCTCAGTGGAATCTAACATTCCACTGGAACAATATTTTGAGAACTGGGATATTCAGATAATTAGTGTCTAACTACACCAGCAATACAACTAAAATTATTCCTGTTTGAAAATGTTTCTTAGAAATTTAAACTTCTGCAGTTATTCAGCCCTATTATACAGTTCTACCATTCTTGGCAGGTCTTCCAAACTGACTACACACCATACATTTTAGGTAAGCAAGGCTCAAATGATGACAACATAAGAAATACAGTGGAGAGGAACACAAAGTTAGTATTTTTTTTTTTTTTTGGTAACTGAAACAATTTTAGAGTCTCACATTCAGCCCTTCTCAAAATAAATAATTGTCAATAATGAAACAAAAAGACTAAAAACTCTCATAAGACAGAAAATATGGAGGTTAAACCACAATCATCTATTTTAAAGATTTTTTTTAAGAAAATGCCAAATAACTTCAGCAAAAATCCTAAAAGTGCTGAATTCATTTCACAATATTGTAAACTATATAACTCATGCAGTTCTGGAAACTCTTATCTCTTAGGAAAATGTGAACTGAGGTAACACTGAGATGTAATAATACTAGATGCCTAACATAGAATGAATAATCCATTTAGGGTTTGTTGTTTAGAAACAAGTCCTCTACAAAAAAAAAAAAAAAAAAACCAAAACAAACAAAAAACCCACAAAACAAAACAAACAAAAAACCAAACTATGCTAGACTACAGACTGTTAATCACTCATGACACATTTATTATTAATATTTTAGTGACTATTCCTTAAATTTTCAATTCAGAAAAATCAAGACTTGTACACAGTAGATACTCAGGCCTGCTAATGGTTTTGGAATACATTATCATGAAGGGTTAACTTTAATGGCATTATTTTGATATTAATTAAAAATAAGCTTTAAGAATTGTAGTGAAGCTCCGTTGTTATTATAAGCTTGGTCTGACCTGCTTGCAGAAGCACATGGGATGCATATTTGAAGCACACCAACAGTGATCCCTCTGTTCACAAAAACAAGCCACAGATACTAGAGATGCTTCTTCTCTGTCTCTGCCAAGCCTCTGAATTGCAAACAGGCCAAATTCCTCTATTGAAGCAGCAAAGAGCATCATGGAAAACTGTCCTGAGGACAGGCACCAGCCTCATACTCCTCTGAAGACAACAGGGGTCACTGAGGAATTAATTCTGGGTGACATATGCACAGTGTCATATTGGGAGCAGTATGGTGCACAAAGAATAAATGCAACTTCTACCTGGCTTCTCTGAACAATTCTGCAAGTTTCAGAAGGTTAAGTTTCAGTTTACTCAGAAGAAACTGAGGATCTGAAATCATAAGTGATTCTAATCTCAGTGAAGGGACTGGTATTTTTTTCCTAGAGAGACCGGTATTTTTTTCCTATAACAAAACATAGTTCAGAATTTAAAGTCTGAAGCAAAATCATTATTAAAGCCCATTCAGTGGAACAATTACTGTTATTTTCAGCAGTTAATTACTTTCTATCCATTCTGTGCCTTCTCCTGGTGCTACTGTAGGATTCTTACAAGGGAGAACTAACTGACAGATATTTACTGGGAAATTAAGAGAAGGGAGAAGTTAGTTACGACACACTACTTGCCTTTATTAATTCTATCTAAATCACAGATCTAGATTTACTAGAATATTACATTTTTAGAAATAAATACACACATTCCAGATACCTCTCCATGCACTACCAATCTGTAACACTGATAACACAAACATCTTGTGGCAGAGACAAACATGTAGCTAAATCAATAACACACAAATGACTCTGATGTCTTAACACTTTTAGAATATGAATTCCTTGATAGATACACTACGAAATTAAAATGAAGAGCTACACTGTATTAGTCACTTAAATATTCACATGCATTTAAACATAACACAGTCTTGCTGCAAAACACTAGAAATACTCAGATAATTAAAGGGTCATTTAGACTCCTCTGCAAAACAACATCAGCATTTACCGAAGGCTGAAGCCCTCCAGATATTAAAATGCACAACATTTGCTGCCTTCATTACATTTTTCTGATGCGTAAATCTATCCAGATTATCCCATAATATTATGTATGCTGATTATATTTACTAACTCTTCTATAAATTTACAATAAAAACAAGAAACTGTGTCTTTTTTGCTTTATTATAGACAGTAATGAAAAATAGTGATTTAAAACCCAACAGCGATTTAAAAACCAATTTATCCCTCTCCATGTTGAACTGTTACCCTTTGTCCTTTACATTCTGCTGTAATCCCTTCCCAGTGGCCTTTTCCTAAATGAATTTGTAAGCTCATCTTTTGTGTCATACAGTATCACAAGTTTTTCTGAAAATTCAATTATGTCCTTTGTTTCAGCTTCTTCCTTTACTACACACTACTGAAATTGTGAACACAAATTCGCATGTTGGCAAAGAATTCTAGAAAAAACTCAGCATTTCCAAGTCTTCCATGACAGACCCAGTAAAAAATTATGCATTCTGAGATTTAAGTACAGAAAGGCTTGGTACCATGCTGCAGTCTTTTTCAGGACTACATTTAATTCCCCATTTCTCACGTTACTCCAAAAAATATTTAGCAAACTTAGATGTAAAGCAGGTAAGCAAAATGCTCCCCAACAGTATCTAAGAATTTTTAAAAGTATTAAGTCACTGTGGTGGCTCAGGTTTTTGTATATCCCTAATACCAATCCCTAAAGACACAGAAGAAGGGGGATGGCAGAAAATACACAGCTGGACTTCAAGGTGGACCACAAAAAGCCAAGATGCAGTAGTCGAACTACGGCAAAGAAAAGTACAATCAGACTTAAATAAGAAATTTCCCAAGTAGAGCTGGTAAAGGACATACTACATTGCCCAAGAAGACTGCAGAACCTCCACCCTTGAAGATTTTTAAATGGGGCAAAACCCTGAATAATCTGCTCTGCCGCTACAGTTTCCCTTGCTTTGAACAGGAGGCTGTACTAGATGACTTCCAGTTCTACCAGAAGACCTCAAAAACTAAGTTATTGTAGTTTTCTACCAATTATAGAGCTTGAAGAGTTTTTAAAGATCAGGTTATCTATTTGCCTTACACACTAGATGCAATAAGTAAATGCATGTGTGTAAGTTACATGTAAGTTTACCAGAAGCATTATTATTCTGTGGGGGGGAAAGGTTATTGACAAAACTATATAAACCCCGCTGTCTTCCAAACTTCAGGAGGACTTAAGTCACAAGTGAAATTTATATGCACTCACATAAAAAGAAATTCTCTAACTGAAGCTTAAAAATTGTCAGATTTATAAACTTTACTGTTTCAATACCTCTCCTACATTTTCACTCCATGATTCTTTAAAAAACAAAGATATGCCCATGCTATTGAAGTATTAACTAGGAAAGAACTAGATGTATTCTAGCATTTATCCTGTAATTAAAGTAGAATCAGCTACAGGGAGTACTGTCAACTTGGGAAACTTTCAACTTGCTTTTGGTTCTCTTTCTAACCAGTGACACACTCAGAAAATGTTTGATTGTATATTTAGAAGCATGTAACAGATTTCATAACATTTAAAATGCTTTTAATTGGTGCTCTAAGTGATCCAGAAAGTTTCAAACTAATAAAACTTGGTTAAATGTTTCTTTTCTTTACTTCCATCCCCTTTTAACATTGTTTTTTTTAAAAAAAAAGTTATAAAATGTTTATTTATGGCATTAGTGGTTGCATGCACAGTTATTACAGAACAGAAGACTCAAATTTGCAACGATGTAGGAAGTATCACTTTTATCCTACTTAAGTCATCCCCCAAAGTTCTTCGAAAATGAGTATGCATCAGTAGCTGAGAAACTCAGGATTATGTATTTTCCTTACATGTTGTCCTTTTTGAACATATTGGAAAAACATAGCAAGACATCTAAAAGATGAACAAGTGATTAAAGAGGTCCATTTAATCCAATCTACATATGAGGAAATCAGAGATTATGAAGAAAAAAAAAAACTGGGCAAAATCTAATATTTTACATGAACACTAAAATTATCCTAGACACCATACACTTACTATATTTGGGCAGGATTCAGTAGAACTAGAGTGGCTGTGATCCCCAAATAAGCTACAGTTACTTTTCTTTAAACTTTTTTTAGCTGTAAACACATTTACGAAACACATCAGCTTATTATCAACAAATGAAAGCTTTCTAAGGTATTTTTTTAAACATAAATAAATTCATCTTTCCACAAATGAAAATAGAAGCATTCTCTTTCTAGAGCATTCCATTTTCCAATCTGTTAAAAATGTCTCTGATTTCTAAAGATAATTTCTGTCATGTAAAATGCTTACATTTTGATTCTCTAATAAGAAACTCTCTTCATCCTTTCTTTGCTGACGTTAGGAATCTACAGATTATTGAAATATGCTTCTCTTTTCCAGACAATTTCTCCTATCAAGTTTCTTAAATTTAACTAGAATAAATGTGAGCTTTGTTAGAATGAGGGAATTTTTCACAATAAAATTTTACAAGGAATAATGTGAACTTGAAAAATTCTGCTCCTGTTATTATAAACAATTCCTCTGACTCCTACCAATTAAAAGTACCCTCTCTTCAGTCTGTTTATCTTAAACATCTGTGAGACACTATATGAAGCCTTTTCTTGTCTTTATTTTCCACTTCCATCAGTAGTTTTTTTTATTAGTAGGGACAGGGAGGAACATGAACAGTTGCTGTATAAACAGTGTTGACAGTAGCTACCTAGCTGACTTCACACCACTTAGAATATTTTTAAACTTGACTATGTTGAAATAACTCTCTTCACACTTTTAAATATACAGTAATGAAAAAGCATTATTTTAGCAATATATATGCAAGTCAGCCAAAGCAAAAGTGAGAATATTCTTTTAAACAAACCTTGAACTGAGGAGACACTGATTTCCTGGAGCCACCCTGCCAGAAGCACCTGCTGGGACTGAGACACTCTGGGCAGAACAGGCCAGCTAATGTCACTCAGTGAGTGACAGGAGAGCAGCAGATACATTCCCCATAGACTGATAAAGTACAGACTACAGAAGTAGACAGTGAAACCAGATAAAATCTGGTTGAACTGCTGAGCTCAAAGAGTTGTAATCAGCATGAAGTCTAGCTAGAGAAAAGTCTGCTGGTGTACTCCAGGGATCAGTACTAGGGCCAGTTCCACTTAACTAGTTCATTAATCTCCTGGAGGATGGGATACAGTGTGCCCTCAGCAAGTTTCCTGATGACACCAACTGGGAAGAGCAGCTCACAGTCCAGCCTATTGCACTGGCAGTCAGAAGGACCTTGAAAAGCTCAGCCATAAACCAACAGGAATTTTATAAAGTCCAACAAAGCGACATACAAAAGTCCTGCACCTAGGGAAGAATAACCCCAAGCACCAGAACAAAATGAGGAATGATCAGCAGGAAAGAGGCTTTGCAGAAAAACCCCCAGGGGTCCTTGTAGGCTCTCAGCAATACCATAAGCCAGCAGTGTACCCTTGCAGCAGGGAAGGTCAAAAGCATCTTGTGCTGCATTAGGAAAATATGTTGTGAGCAGGTCAAGATCAAAATCATTCTGCTCCACTCAGCAATGCTGAGACACACCTGAAGGGTTGTGTCCACTCATGGGCTGCCCAGTACAAGCAAACATAAGTATCCCAGAATGCAATCCACAGTAGGACTGCCAAGACAATTAAGGGATTGGAGCATCTGACATGGTGAGCCTGAAAGCACTGAGATTCCAGCCTAGAGAAGGCTCCAAGAGATCTTATTGATGTGTATAAATACCTGAGGGGGATAAGGGTAAACAACACTTCTCAGGGGTGCCCAGCAACAGTGTAAAAGGCAATGGGGACAAACTAAAAGAGATTAAATTCCACCTTCACAAAAGAAAGCCTTTTTCTACTCTATGGTTGTTCCACAGCTGCCCAAGCAGCAAACTGCTTTACTGGATAATCTCCAGACACTCTTTCTAACTAGGTATACTATGGTTCTTTGTGGAAGAGACAAAAGGAAGGCAAATTCATCTATCTATTCATCAATATATAGACTATGGGTTTAATGTCAGTTGTTTTCTATGCACACACCAAGCCTTCAATAAGACAAAACAGTTGCCTGTGTCTGACTTCTGTATATGAAGGCAAGTTGTTTATTTGACTTAGGAAAAGCCTCATTGTGCAGATACAATAAAAGAAGTTCTTTTTCTCTCCCATGCTTTTTCTGATGCCCAAGCCTGCAAGTCTCAACAGTATGAGAACAACCTAACATAGAGATTAAGGCAACATATTTGTTTTCACCAGTGAAATAATTCACCTTATTGTCTATTGAAATGTCTATTTGTATCAGAAAACTTTCATCACTTTAATGAATTTGCTTGTCTCCTCCAGCCAGTACTCAAGCAGTAAAGCTAGTTTAACCAAAGCAGGGCAATGGGAACTCATCCTTGTCCTTTGATAAAGCCTTTTCTCTCACATCAAAGTATTGCCTGTTTTGTTTCACAACTGTAGGAAAAATGAGAGGAACCAAGAGAATGTCACAGAGAAAAGCTAGAACATCTCATTCATGAAGAGCAGGCACCTGTGCACTGACCCAATTAGGCATTCAAACACTTGCCACTTTGGAGCTGGCTGGTTGTCACTCATCCAATTAGCCCCAGGGGATGTATTGTATGGTAGCATTCCCTGACAGGAGAACTGGAGCAATGGAGGCAATGAAGGCACAGTGATAGGGTGCCAGGATCCTGGTGAGTGAGAGCAGCTAGTAGCAAAGCCAAAGAACTTCAGAGTTTCCTTAACTTGTTTACCATCCAAAAAGCCTTTCAGAGTCTTCAATGGTCATTTTTTTTTTCAGAGCAGTCTAGTTTAAAAACCTTACAGTAACAGCTCTCTTTATCCAATGATGCATTTAACTCCTGAGTGACTAACACAAGAACCATTTCAGAAGTAAAAAACAAACAAGCAAACAAAATATCTTCACTGCAGGGAGAGCTGAACTAATCATTACTTTCAGTAACAGTGCCAACAAGTAATTCAGAAGTCAAAATGCTTCAGTGACCATCTCCTCCCTTCTCTGTTTAAATATATGACTGGTGCCTTCTGATGCTCTGTCTGCTTGACCACAGGATAAAAAGTTCTACAACCATCCACGCCTACATACTGTAAAAGGCAGAAAAGTTCTATTTTACTTAACTACATATAATACTGCATTCAAGACCCCCCAAATAAGATCTTTTGTGTAAAAAAATTCAGATACCAAACCACAGATGACTATTCAGCAGCTACTACTCATTTCAAGTAAAGCTATCTCTTATGCTGAGAGGCAACGCAGACAAGAGCAGGGAGGATTTCAAGGGGGATTGGGAGAAAGGTGTTAAGACCTAAACTATTTGAACCAAGATCTCAGAATGCTCCTGTCACTAAATCAGTAGTCTACGCTAGAAGAAAAATCTTCCAATTTTTTGGTACAGTATTTCATGTTCCCTCTAAGGCCATTTTTTCAGACCCACTGTTTCACTTGCCCTGACACCTTGTTCTCTCCACTAAAGAGCATCAGAGATTATTAAGGCTATACGCAATTATGTGAAGCTATAAAATATTTTTGGCTGCTTTTCTAGTTAACATATGCCCTTCAGTTAAAATCTGAGCTAAAACAAAAAAAAAAAACAACCCAAAAAAACATAAATCACAGACTGTTCACTCAAACAAACATGAAAATGCAGGTAAAGGCATAACATGTTATACAACTATCCTGGATAATACTTAATAGAAGCTAAATTCAAAGATAGAAACTTAAGAAATTAAAAATCAATGCCATAGTTTGTAGTATTTTTCCCCAGTTAACATGGGAAAATGAAACTTAGAAGGAAAACCTATCTTACCTTTGTACAAATAACTTCTGATAAAGTTGGTCTCTTTAGCTTTCCTCTTTTTCTTAACTCCTGTATGACAGGTCTTTATGTTACTGTCTTGCCTGAAAAAAAAAAAAAAATACCACCTGAAGTATTTATAGAGGCAAATAATTGCATTCACTCTTAAATTACAACAAGTACTTCATATATGTATTCATAAAGCTGCAATACTAAATTCAGTTAAGTCAAATGTAATGGTATTTTAATAGTAACTAATTAATATATGTTGAGCCAAAGGAAAAACAAGAAGCATTAGAAAGAGAAGCAGCTCCCTAGGTTTCAAAGCTGTGTTTTGCATTTAGCCCTCCAAAACAGCCAGTTACATCAGACCAAACTGGAGCAACCATAGTTTATCCAGGTTCACTGCACCAGTGATAACCAGTCAGTGCTTCACAAAGCTTGAGCAAAACTATCAGGAAGCCTAACCATTTCTTTCCAGTGTTCAGCTTAAAGCACACTGAATACCTCAGGACTAAACACTTCAGCACTCTTTGTGCTACAGGTGCCCAATAATTCTAAAGACATCCACTGGAAGAGCTGGTAGCAGCTGACGGCAGGCCTCTGTTGCAGGAAAATGTTTGGTCACACACAGCACTTGTCCAGAAAGAGAGGGTTGTGACTTAAGGGAAATCTGCAAATAGTCTTAACTCCCACTTTCTAGGAGAGTATCCTAAATTCCAGTGGAAGGATGGGACTCACATCCCCTGCTCCCCTCCTCCCCCAATTTAAAAGCACAAAAAGAAAGAGAACACAGCAAGAGAGGTTTGTTTTGAATTCAGTTGCTACCTTCTTCATTTATTGACAAGAACTCTGCAGCCAGTTCCTCTCACCTCTTAGTTTTTGTTACTTTAAGGTATTTTAAACACATTTAATGTTTTGTTGAGAACAAGTTGCCTATATTTCCATGGTATTGCACATGAGCAGTTGAACTTTCAAGTAAGCAAGGTTAAAGAAGGATCAGGAATTTTATAAGTGAGCTTCAAAAACTTTCTGAGGACCCTTCTTAGAGTCTTTTAGCTTTAACATGTTGCTTATCTGCAAAATCAGTTATGCTTGCCACAACATGCAGCCCTTCTTTTAGTGTACTGGTGGTGAACAGCAGCAAGCTAGCATCACTGCAGCACCTGTTATTTTGTGTCCCATACATAAAAGTATATACATTTTATTTGTAGTAAAGCAAATTTGTAGTAAATTAAAGTTCCTTGTTTAGTCTTAACTGCAGATTGATGTTGTTTTGTAAAGTAAACCAGGAGTGACTGCAACATCTCAGCTTACAATGGTGGTGCAGGAAGATCAGTTTAATTTCACATCAAATTGATAATTAAATTCAATTTCTTTCCTTGTACTTTTAAAAGCCTTTTTATTGTTAGATTGGCCTGCCAGTTGGCCAAACTTTAACTGTTGACTAGAATTCTCTTGTAGCTATTTCTTTCAGTAACAAGCAACACTTCTCATCAATTGCTTTTTATCATGTTCTTCCAAAACAAGTTGTTGCTCTTACATAATAAAACATCAGAAACAATACATTATCTTTGTAACATCAGGAGGTTTGGCATACATATATAATTTCACTGGGGTGAAATTCTCTTAAGAGAGTCATTTCATTGCCTAATCTTTATTCAGGCACTCAAATCATTTCCAACCCCCTGCCTCTATATTTAGTTAGAAAAGCTGCCTGCAAACCAGCAGGACCCGGATGAGCCAAAGTCAACACAAAACTTGCATTCAGCAGTGCTACATATGTGCAGCTCCTAACTGACCACAGCACAGCCTGACAGTGATCCCACAGATCCCATTACACCAAGGTACAGCTATATCCACCCTGCCATTCACACTGCTTCCTGGATGGTTCAGTGCCCCAACAAACAGTCTCCAAGACAAAATCTGAGTGTGCTTTAGGGAACATTCCAGCCTGAAGAATCCTTCCAAACAGCACGGGTAAGACTGCCTTAAGTTTTGATTCTCCACATTTGACAGCCCTGCAATTCTCGTCTTCCAGGCATCCTCATTTGCAGCCTCCACCTACCTCCATGGGACCCATGGAGCAGACCCCAGGGTTTACAGTATTAGCCTGTAATGTCATAACTTTGATGGGCTGCAACACAGCTCCCACTACCCCAGGTACTCTCAACTAAAAGACACCAGCTACTTATCAGGGCTGCAGGAACACCACAGCACCCAGACCACACTCAGATTATGGCCAGCCTTCTTTTTTAAGAGACTCATTTTCTAAAGCATTAAAATGCAGATGTAGCCCAGCCTTTGCCAACCAGCCTACCTTGATGACAGGTATTTGTCCCTGTCTTCTTGGTTTTGCCATTTAAGAACATCTGTCGCCTCAAGGGCATTGTTTAAAAGCTAGGCATGTTCTGAAACCCAGGGATGACTTGTATAAGATCTCATAAACAGCAGAAAACCACAGCTCTGTTGACACAACAGGTAATCTTTTCAAGACTTCTAAGATTGACTAAAAGAAGGGGAAAAACAAAGTAGGAAATAAAAATCAAGGAGGAAGTTAAAAATGATGGTTCCAAAACAAGTACCTAGATTGGATAAAATATGTTTTAAAAATTATGAGATAAATTTAGAGTCATATAATCTGCTTGGTCACTAGCATATTGTGGAAATGTAAATCACACTTCTTAATTTTCCACACCTGACATTATGCTTACTGCATACTTCTTTGTTCAGATATTCATGAAATAACTACAATTTACATAGTATTGTTGCTTTTCTCATGAAAGTGCTGATAGACTTCAGGGAAGCTAAGTTTAGAAAAAGAAATGCATAGATTCCAATAGGTGACTATGCAAAAAAATTAAAATACAAAAAATCATTTTTTTATTTCATAATCTCATTGGCTAAATGGTTTAACATAAAATGTACTCAAAATTATTCTTAAAAATGTCAAGACACTTTAATATTTTTAATGTAAACTTAAAAAGCAATAGAGAGCCAATATGCAGCTTTCTCATAAAATTAACATATCTACACATATATATAATTCAGTTTCTGTTTATTTTACAATACTGTGCAAAGTTCTTTAATATAAAATATTTTCTTTGAGATATTTAATGCATTTAAGCACAGTTTTATGTAAACCAGTACTGCAGAGCTCCATTGTTCAGCCTTGTGTAATTTCTTCTTTCAGAGCTAAAGATTAATGAGGAGCTCTCAGAAAGGAGAAACCACCCTGGTTGGTTGATGAGGGCAGTGATCCATCTTGCTGTCATATCTATCTTATTTCAGGGTGTGCCCAACCCCAGATGATTCTGCCAAAGTAATAATGGAAAAAATATACTGGAAATACAACAAGAGTAGCTTTTTGTTCTTTTCATTTCTGATACACACACCTTCATGAAGATACTTCTTAGAGTGGGTTGTCCAGCCTAGATTACATTAACATCCGTAAGAACAATGCCAAAATTTTATGCATGTTATACTAATCAAAACAGAATACAGATTTCATCTGATCGTTAATATGCTGCAATGTCATGCCTTTCCTTCATGGATACAAATTATAAACTCATTCTTTCAATTCCTAGACTATTAATCAAAGTTGAATGTTTCAGTAAGTTACATAGCGCAGGTTTATTCTCCTGTTCAAAGTTATAACCTGAATTTTTCCATGACACTTCATTCCAATAATCAAACTAACTAGTACTAAGGTACATAAATCTCAACTATTTGAGTGACTGGGAAGTACCAGGATAGAAAACGAAAGTAAGCCATTACCTTGTGCACGTAGCTATACAGCTGTCTTGGTCCTCTTTGTTTGTTGGTGGGTTACTTTTTCCTTTCTTCCTGTTAGTAAGTGGTAAGAATTTGTGCCATGCTCCCCTTCATGTTGCAAACTTGACAAAACTCTGGTGCTAAGCCCTGCTGTTGCTGGCCTGTGTGCAGGGGCACGTACAAGAGGGGCCGCTTCCAGCCACCCGTTGCTTTGTCCTCGGCCTCCCAAGCTTCTGTGTGATCAGCACAGGCTTTGTGGCCATACAATAGGGGTTAAACATTTCCCAGTATTTATAGAAAAGCAGAGCTAAATCTGCTTAGCTGCATGAACCTTTTAATAAAATTACATTCACGCTATTAGGGCATTTTTCCATTTGTTTAGTTTTTATGAGTAATTAAAAATTTTAAAAACAATATACACACGTATGTATGTTTTTTCATTATATGTAGCGCATTATAAAATCCAATCAACATGAATATTTTTATCCGGATCTTATGCTAGCCATAATTTCCTCTCAAGCAACTACCTGTGACTTGCCTAACTTACTTACAGATATAGTATCATTTCTCCTTTACATTTTTTTCTACTTGATGACTTGCCAGTGGGACAACCCCCTATCTCCAACAGTGTGTTTAAGAGACAGAACTCTGCAAAAACTACAATCTGTACTCAATGGTCAAATTCTAGGGTAAGGAAGAAAATTAAAATGTACTGAGAAATAAAGGAAAACATTTTAAAGAATCAAATGTGCTTGCCCGCAGTCCTAAAGACACTGAATGCATACACCACATGAGCCTCTGGACCAACCTTCCTTTTCAAGGAACTACCTTGAAGCAATGCTGCTACCGAAAACTAACATTTTTCTCAACTCCTAAAGAAAGAAACCCTATTTAAAAACTTTGTTTTGTTCCATTACAAATACTGGGGGGTTTTTTTTGGTTTTTTTTTTTTTTTTTTTTTTTTTGTTGGCTGGTTTGGAGGGTTTTTTGCTTGTTTGATTGATTCTTTTTGTTTTGGTTTGATTTTGTTTGGGTTTTTTTTATTTTTTTGTGTGCTTGAGGGGGGTTGTTAGTTTCAGTTTTTTAAATCCAGTTAAAACATTTCTAACTTCAAGGGGTTTGCAGCTTTTTACAGGTATGAGGATGAATTCTGTCAGCCTCTATTAGCACCAAAACCAGTTCAGAACAATAACTTCATCCGGTCCTTTTGAAACCTATTCCATTTTCAAGGCTTCTTAGAACAATGTTTTTCCTCACAAAAGCATGAGCTAGACTTAGAATGTACTTCAAAGCAGATTGCCAGTGAGGTTCAGTAATGACTGCATCCACCTGAACTCTTAAACTTGTCAAAACAGAACCAGAGTATCCTAATTCGAGCTCTCACTTTATATATGTCTCTTTTTTCTAGAGCTACAAACACTTAGCTGAGAAGGATAAAAGAACAGAGGTTAATTACCATAACAGGTCATTAATTTTTTTAATGTGGAAATTTATCATCAAATGTGTAGTGTTGATTAGGCAAAACCTCAGCCATTCAGTTACTAATATTTAACTGCACATTTACAGCTGTGCATTCAAATGACAGCAGACATGAAACTGTAAATAAGAAGCTACTTACCATGCCACAAACATGGCACAGTATTAATCTTATTTTTACTTAGTAACATTTAATTTTTGGAAAAGCTCAATTCTCAAAATAACTATTTTTATGGTTTCAATCATTCCTTCCAAAATGAAGTCCCAGAAGAAAATGATTTGGGTAATGCAGTAGCTTAACTATTTGCTCCCCTCAGCATATTATATCAGCTGAAATCAGCTCATATATAACTGATTGATTAAAGTTTTTGTGTTTAACTGGGTTTAAGCAGAAATTGTCCTCTGAATGTTAGAGCTGAATGATGGAGGTGCAGGGCTCAGTTTGTCATCTGATTGACCAAGCCTAATCAGAATTATTTCTGCACACTGCTTCACTACAGCTGTAGATCCATTAAACACTACATGCTCCAGAGGTTCATTCCCCTTCAGCTTCCCACTGCGACTCCCACTTTTCAGACAGTAGCTACTCAGTGGGTTACTCAAGACACTCAAAAATGGAGGTGCTATGTTTAATGGACAGCTCAAAACCCATGGCAAAATCTGTCACTTGAATGTTAGGACAGCAGTTATCATAATAAAACAGACTCTTTGTGGTGGAGACTTTAAAAGAAGCCTTTGAAATGGTTCCCTTGCTTCCCAATACATTTTTATTAGGAGAAGGTTTTCAGTCACAATAGCATTTTTTTCTTCAACAGAAATAATCATGTCTGCCTCTGGAAATAAGCACTGAGATATGCACCTTTTTTTTTTGTAATTACAATATTACCCTTGGTATTTTTGTTGCTTTTTTAATTTTAATCTTAGTACCATTTTAGCCTCAGGAAGCTTTAAACTAATATAACCATTAGGAATAACTTAGTGCACAATTTACATACTAACAAAACTATTTTTTGACCTCTTAAACTGTTTAAGTAGAAAAAAAACTGATGTGCACATACAGCACACAATTCCTTACTTTGAGATCTGCCTGTTAGAAAAGCTAAGAAACAGATTCTGAGAAATACCTAGGAACTGTCAGATAACAGTAATTATTCATCCACCTTTTTTTTCCACACATTTTTGGCTTTCCTTTACAAATGTCCTCAACTTTTTCCAGACATGATAATACTCAGGAAAATAACAAATTGTTTATGCTTTCTGAGGTCAAAGTCATACTCCCATCAAAATTCAGCTAGTGCAATACTCATCTGAGACCTTCAAGCAGGTGAAGAGCTAATCTCATGGTGGAGTTTAACCCAGACACAGGCTTTGGACTCTGGTAGGTTGGACTGGGCAAACAAATATGGGATCTGTAACTCTAGAAATGCAGCATGGGTAACAATTACCCAGGAATGGGGCAAAGGAAGGGCCCAAAAAAAACCTGCTCATGCAGTTCGGTTAGGGCAATGAAGATTAAAGGTCCACAATCAGAGCATGGTAAAATAGGCTACTTCTTTTACCTGTTACTTTGCACACTGAATGTTTTAAAAGCTTCTGTATCCCTAAATTACAACTGAAGTCATGTCAATATTATAATTTTTAGAGTACAGACTTAAGTATTGAAAGGTACACCATTAAGTCTTCTGTCATGTTCACATGACCAAGATGATATTTCAATTTGATGATCACACCAGGACTGAGATTAGGCATGCTGGATCATATTACTACTACTACAGTTTGTTTGAAAAGCAAGAGGCAAAATGTTTCCATTTCCTACATGAGACTTAAAAAAAAATGCATAGCCTTGCTTTAGCTTTGTTCCTTGTACACATTTTGATAGATTCATCTTCTTTTTGCCATGTTTTTGCATATACAAACTTGATTTTATTTTTCAATTTCCTTTATTTTACCAGTAAAGTTTTCAGCAATCGTAATTTTGTGTGCAAAATTTGAGTTTCTTTACAAAAAAATGCCCTTATGATTACGGAGTCTGAAAATACTTTAAAGTGGAAAGGACATTAAAAAGGACAGTTTCACAAGGATAACAAGAGATGTAAGATGATGATTCACTGTCATATGTGTATCCCTATTCCAAAAAGCCAACCCAAGTACTTGGGTTGAGAGGTGAATTTTAAAGAGTATCTAGTAAGACAAGTGATATTACAAAGAAAAATTGCGAAGAGCAGGATCGTCTAAGAAACACAGAATTTATTTTAAAAATTCATCATAACCACTTCTACTGGCTTTAAGCTGTTACTTTCATTAAACCCATTGCTCAGTAATCATGTACTCCTTTTATGCTGGTTTTTTTTTTTTTTTCCCCTACAAACAACAAGATGCTCTGTCATAGTCAGTTACTTCTTACCAGTCACCAACACATTATGGTATGGAAATCAGGTTAAGTAATTTTTAACTAGACCTGAATAACTACTTTGTTCCAAAATAACTGTAGCATGTATAATAATCCTTAGACTTTTGTCTCCCTTCTACATTTTTCTGAAGTTTATTGTACCAGCCAAAGCAGACTATCTGCCAGCTACAGAAAATCCCTTCTCACACACTCTGGGGATGCAGACTCATACAGGTTCCATTTCTCTTAATCCTTTACAGGGGGAGCCTTTGTTCGCCTACGTAAGGAGCATAAGCCGTTTATCACACAGAGAAGTTGCCAAGGAGTGTGAGATTTCCCCAAGTGATTCCAGCACAGCTGACTAGGAAGAGTCCTCTTCAAATAACTCCAGGTTCATCCACTTGATTATTTTACCAGCACGTCCAGTTGAGTCTTGTACATGGGCCTTCTTTATACTTTCACCTTACTTTTGAATGAGGAAGCTCCATAATAAGATTCACAGCATTAACTTTAATTATACTAAGCTTTTCTCTAGTACTGTTCCCTAGCCCTTTTCATAGTGGAACAAATGCTCTGCCCTTCCTCTTTGTGCACAGTGAGTGTCCTTGACTACTGGATGCCTAAAGCTCTTTAAATATACAGAAATGCAGTGTAAGTTTAGACAAACATGCACTTCCCAACCTCAGGATGAAGAGATTTATCAGCAGCTAGAAAACCAATAGCAGCTTCAGGAACAAAACAGATCTGCTGATGCTGCAGTGCCCGTAGCTAACTAGAAGTTACTGAAACTAAAGTGCATAGCCAAAATGAATTTACATCAACTAGACATTAAAAAGTAAAAATAAACAGAATCAAGCCTGGGCAAAAAAGAGAAGAGGACAAAAGGAAGAAGATGATAGCTACAAAGTGAGGTTACAATCTTGATTCTGTGAAAAAACCCAAACCAACCAAAGACAACACAAAAAGCACCATTCAAAATTCATCATTTCAAAATCATTCAAACAGGCAAACAAAAAAATCCCAACCAGACAGAATCAAGATTCTGTCTGTTCTCAAGGGAAAGAAAAAAATTACTGAAATAGAGTCTTCTTTGGATGTAGAAATCTTTTTGGGATGATTCAGCTGTCAAAGGGTTTTCTTCTGCTTGGTAAAGCACATATTGCTTGAACTTCTGCATGCGATATACATGCTATACCTGAGTTTGAACTACCCAAAGAGAATCTGGCTGGAATGGAGGCCACATTCAGCTGCTGATGTTCCTCTGCCCACCCTCATCTACCATCACACATAAAAACATTCTAATTATCACTGCCTTAAACTTTATTTGAATGCTCTCTAGCTATCTACCATTCTTTTTCTGTATTGTTTTGATAGAATTTAGAAGCTGTCTGCTTGAATTGTGTCAATAACTTGAAGGACAACTTGAAACTAAATTTAGTCACCTGAAACTCCTTAAGGGCTGTTTTCAGTATGTACACACAGACCATGCCAAGCATACAAGAGAACTAAGCTCCCCAAAGCACTGGCACAGACAGCTGTAATTTTCTTTTAAATAACAGCAAGAGGAACAGGGTGTGGGGCAGTGCTTTCTCCTTTACACTGTGCAGCAATGGCTGTGGCTCACCCAGTCTTCAGCACTTTGCCCCTCACTGGCACTGCTTGTTTAGAGAGACAGGCAAGACTACCTCTCCCCCTTGCAGATCACATCTGAGCAACATATTGAAAAAAAAAAAAAAAAAAAAAACCAAAAAAAAAACTCTTTTACACCCCCCTCTGACCTTGCTATCCAACGATCCTAAAACACAATGAATAGAGATTTTCCTCACAGAAAAACTATAGGGGCTTGCATCTGCTTAGCAAAGAGGTACATTTTATCTCAAGTCTCTCCTTCAGCGAGTATTGCAGTCAAGGCTGTTTGTCGGAAACCGCACAAATCTGTAATAATTCTTCCAGTAAGTTTCAAATATAAGATCTTCATTCAAAAAAAAAAAAAAAAACCAGCACTCAGCAGGAAAGCAGTCTTAATAAAAAACCAGATGGTGATACCTCCTGACCTCCTGATTCTGTGCCAGTCTTGCTGTGTCCCAGCTCTTCCCAGTGCACACTGCTGGCCCCAGAGGAGAGCCCTGGAGGCACCACTGCCGTGCACAGCTGGAGGGCACAAAGTGGAGAAGGGAAGAGAGGGGGGTGTTAAAAACTGAGCAGGTATACACAACACCTGTGTGAACATGCACACCCATGCTGGGTACAGTTGCTGTGGCGTGGAAGCCCACATTTTGATAAATTTGACCATTTTCAAAGGGAAACGTTGCACATAACTGCATTTCTGGGCTTCATCTTCCACAAACTTTCACTTTAAATCTGGTTTCTATTTCTCAGGCTAAACCATGAACACCTATCCCAAAAAACACACACTAAACTGCTTTCAGCTTTAACTTCTTAAACATCACAGGCTTTTCACTATGGCAGAGCCCTTTCATACTATACAATTAAGACTTCAAGATCTCAATTTTAAAAAGATTTTTTGTAAATCTTCTGATAGGCAAATTAATTTTCATGACTACTGATCTAGAATGAATTTCAACTATTGACCTGGATATAAAAAAAAACAAAACAAAACAAACAAACAAACAAAAAAAACGCTCAAAGGCTTTAAACCATTCCTTGCTGCAGTCCAGTCAGAACTACATTTGATAAATACATTTGAATAATTTGGCATTATTTATAGAAATAGGACATTTGATATTTTTCTTTGTAATTATACTTGTGATTTCAAAGTATTGTCTCTAGCTGTGCCATTCACATCTTCACAAAGACTATGTGTCATTAATATTCTGTAAGCTGTCAAGTGCTTTAGTGTAGCAACTAACTGCTGAATTTGGGTTGTATGAATAGAATAAATATTTCATTTTTATAGTAGCCACTGTAGGAACATTAAGCAGAAGCCACACATGCATAATAGCTTTTTCACCTCTGCAACAACAAAAACTTGAACTACTTGTATTTCTCTTAAAAACAGTAAAACTATACAGCAACAGAGGCGAACTAAGCAACAAAATCATACAGTCAAAAGACAGTTTCAGCAAGAAAATACACTATGCAAATAACTGGCTGTGGAGGAAGAAAGCAGCAGGTGGTATAAGGTATCCAAAAAGACCAAAAAAGACAAGTAGGATTCATGTAGAAATAAAGTAATTATTAAATATTATAATACCGAGCTTTTAAATAAAATAATTAACATCATATTCATTACAGCCAAATTACCACACATCCAAACCCACAGAAGGTCCAGGTTTTAATTAGCATCCATTGAATGATTTTGTTTTCTCTGCAGTAAGAAATTAATTAGTCATTCCCATATAGAAACTGGCTTTATCACTGCTTTAAAACCCAAAGAAACTGTGTCCTTTTCAGTTTTGCCTTACTTCACACGTTTGTCAAATGACTTCCTGCAGGATTAAAAAAAACCCCAAAAAACAGCTAGAAAACTCTACAAGAACCAGAATTCTGCAGAAGCCTGTTTTGCAGTCATCAAACAACCTGATGAGCAGCAGATGCCTCTCCTTTATTAGCAGCTTAGACAGCAAAGATGTTTGGAATCATTTCTGCACATAGGAGGCTGCTGGAGTTGCCAACCATCCAACTCACTTATTTACTAACTGCCTTTTGTATACAGCAAACCTGGTTTGTAGCAGCCAGAGCTGCTGCACAGACAGAACTGCAGCAGTTGGGAAAATGGCACAGCTGTAACTCTAGCAGCTGTGGCACCAGGGTACAGTTATGCTAGGTTACCTCCTGAGGCCATCTAGTCCCTCTGCAATAACAGTCTCCTTTCATTAGGAGTGTATGACACAAGTCTAAAGGTATCAAATTATTTTACTTTTCAATTGTAGAAGGAGGAATATAATTTGCATATAATTTCTATATTTAAATATAATCCATTTAAAGCACTGTTTTGCTTACCAAATTGTATGCCATATATAGAATTGCAAAATAGCTACCTGTTTTACAAACTCAGTGGAAATCTCCATCTGTAGGACAGCTTTTGCTTATACAAGAGCCTGCAGCTCTGTTTTTCAAACTACTATACCCAGGAAACCAGTGCACTTCAGCAGGTGCTTGAGGTAAATGTGCTGTAATCTCTTCCAAAAGTACAGATTGCACATGCACCAAACAAATGAAGCCTCATGCTTCAAAGGGTGATGAGTTTACAACATACACAGTAATCAAATGAGAACTCAAAGTAAGGGGTTTATCTTTGAGGGGCTTCTAAGGCCATGACTAAAACTGATGCTATTTTATTCATTATACTAATACCAGTCACTACTTTGACACACAAAGAAAAATCATGGTATAGAAGGGATCAGTGAACACTCCATTAAAGCCCAAACATCCACTTATCACATGGTCTCCTAATTTACTTCTGTCCCAGTACCACCTCTCCATATTAAGACTACCCCCAGTTCCAATGACTTATACTTCTTCCTAGCAATCTTAAAATATTTCTCTAACTTCACTATTTACTGGAAAAATCAGACTTGTAAATTTAATCTGAAATGATTATTTTAATTAAACTATTATGGTCTGTGGATATCAATATATATCATTAGTCTTTCCTGAAAGCATGATAGAGATGTTACCTCATTTTTAAACTAAGAATATTTTGACTTAGGATCTGTGATGGATGAAATACCAACTTATTATAAACCTAAGTCTTACTGAAATTCTGCAAAACATATTTGGAAAATACCTTAGCAATTATAGCCTATTAAAATTATGATTTAGCATCAAAACACTGAAAACATTTCTTTTTCATCTTAAAGAAGAGACTATTCAAACAGGCCTCTTGACTTGGTAAATAAGCTTTTAGCAATTCTTTTCTACAAACACAGAAATAAAAATCTGTTATCACTTTGCTAAGCTTTGGGGGGGCTTGTTTGAAAATATACTTAAACCTAAAATTAAGCAGTTAACATATTAATTATTTTAGCTACTATTTCATTTTCTTTTAAAGAATAGTAAAGTTTATTAGGATGTACATAAAACCAATAAATACCTAAAGGATGATTATGGAAAAACAAATTTTGGAGACTTGAAGACATACTCAGTAAACCAGTAAATAAAATAAAAAGTATATTTTATTCTGCTGTTGCCATAAAATTGTTTTCCAATTGCAAATCAGATTGGTTTTAGTTTCTGCACTTGCCACAGTGTCATAGTCTGTCTAGGATAACCCATGGGAACAGCCAGTGCTCCTTATCAAAAAAGGAAAAATACTTGGGCAAGAACGACAAGAAACGTAGGTTCAAAAAAATACTTTTACTCTCAAAACGCTACAAATAGCAAGAGAGTAAGTGTATACTATTGAGAAAGCCAAATTCAAGATGGGAACTGGAATTCAAACAGGCTAAAGGAAGAAAAGCAAACAAATAGTATAAGAAAAAATAGGCACTGCAGGTTCTTTAAAAGGATTTACAGGCATATATTGATTGAGGTTAACACTGAGTGCTACCAACTGACTTTGAAGCACTAAGGTAGTTTTAAAGCACACAGCAAGTTAAAGCTGTGGCATTATTAACATTTAATGTTGTTTTCACTTTAAACACTGGCAAGATGTCAATTTTAGCAAAATAAAAAATTCATTAAAGAACTCTTTTGAGATAGAGACTCAAGTTTAAAGCATGGAGTGCAAAACTTGCAGCTTCCATTTCCTGAGGACATTTGAAGAATTGTCTTCATGCCAATTACAACACTACCAACTTAGTGATGGTATCTGCATTTAAGAAAAAAATTGGAAGTCAAAATCAAAATCTATATTGGAAAAAAGGTCTTGATAAAATAATAATGGCTTTTGATAATTTAGGAATGTCATTCTAGTTTTATGTTTAAACTAAAGAAGAACTAAACACACTGAAGTCTCATGCTAAGGGCAGTTCTGTTGAAAGAGTTCCCTTTTCTGCCAGACTTACAGAAGAGGCATGACATCCTCCATGTAACCTGACAAATGATCTTGAACTTGGATTAATTTAGGTGGCAAACAGCAAAGTAACAGGACCTGTGAGCTGAAAAGAGATAGTCCCTCACCCCTTCTGTGTTTAATAATCAGAAGCTAATAAAATTCAGATGTCCACAAATAAAGTGAAGTACAGCCTTCACTTATTCAGAAAATGAAAGCCTAAAAATTTTTTTTAAAGTAGATTTAAATGTAAGACAGTTCTACAGAGAATTCTACAAGCTGCAAATCATTACTTAACATGGTACAGTCAAGTTGGCTGCTCTCTTTTGAGAGCTGAAATGACTCAGGGCTACAGAGCAGATGATACACACCAGTATGATAACCACACAAGCTTCAGAAAACAAAAAGTTTTAGTGATGACAAGATCATGGTAAGAGATACTAGTTCTTCACTCTGTTCTGTATGGGCCTCCCAGACTTACTGGTTCTGTTTTTTGTCTCCTTCTCAGTCTGCAGCTACCAGGACTCTGCACCCTCTCCCCAGCCCAATCCTCCTGACCCCAGTTCCCAATCCAATTCAAATTGCAGTGTTACAAGTAAGTGTCAGCAGTGGCCAGAATCTTCAGGTACAAATCACGCCCTCTTTTTTAGCAAACACTTTCAGGTACCTGTTTTAATGGTATGTTTAGCTTTCTGCTAAACATATGTGACAGTCTAAATCAGCCTCCTATTTAACCAAGCTCTGCTTTATTCCCTGAAATCACTGTGGAATATGTCCTTACCCTTTTTATGTATCAGAGGCAAGTAAAAAGTGAATCTGTGTTTAGGAAGCTAATTTAGGCACCTGGGTATTGAAACACTGGAAACAGAACTACAGTGACAAACTGGTAACAACACAGTATGGAGTAGACAGGTCAGAACAATCACAACATGCTTTCAGTTTGCACCCAGTACATATATTGGTAACACCTGTCAAAACTACAGGGCATCAAATTCATTTTCACCACCTGCTGAGAAGGTGAGTAATGCACAGAAACCACCTGACTCCTCTAATAAGCAGCAAAACTAAGATACGAAGAAAATAAACTCTTATATCTCTTTCCTCACAATACCTAGGAATTGCTTTTGCCCCAAGAGGAGAGGCTAGGAGCAAAACTGAACTTCGACTAAAGACGATTTTGATCTTAGCTACAAGGTTGGAAAACCCAACATATTTTTGTGAGCTGGGAAATTATTAAAGCTGCCAAGTTCTGTGCTCTCCCAAGGGGCAGCGGGAACTGGGGTTTTGTGTGCTGCAAACCCCCAGTGCCTGGCAGGAAAGGAGCTGACAGATCACCTGCCAGCACCACAAAGACAGCACTGTCACTAATCCTGGAAGCTGGGGCTTCAGCCACACTGCAAACACGAACTCCAGGAGACGAAAGTGAGAAAAAGACCGCTAAGACTATCAGTAGGTAGGTATCTGAAAATAGACAACTCAAGTTGTCCATGCTAGAAGTAATTAGGAATTCAGTCCTAGGGAACGGGGAAGTTTCTGCAAAATGTTTTTCCAAAAAATTTTGATATTTAACACTCTGGATTATTTCTACATGTGCTTCCCCCCATCCAACTTCATGTATATTTCATAAATGGTAGGATGAACTGTTATCTTTACACTAATCTCTATAACCATAACAATAATTAAATCAAAGTTTCCAGTAACAATTTCAGCCCTACCCCTTACATAAGCAGATGATTATTTATATCAGTTTCAGCATGCCTTATCATGTAATGATTATAATGCACATGTACTATGAGACCAAATTTCTTACCACATTTGCAAATTTATTCTAATGTTTCTAGTGAGTGCTTTATTTTGGAGTTTTGATTTCTCTCAGCAAACCTTTCACAGTAGATTTTCAGAGAAATTTTCGGGGATATAAATTCTATTTATTCCTCATTATAAATAATGACATAGCTTAAAAGCAGAACTGGAACTTCAGATCTGTTTCAAGTGATGAGAACTCTGACCTTGCCTCTGCACAAGTGATCTAAAGAGAAGAAAAATAAAAAAGGAAACTTTTCTTTGCACAATGTCACCACCAGAAGAGACAACTTAGGCTTTTGCAGTGGAATACACAGCAATAGAAAGATGACCCCAAAATTTTGGAGTCAACCTTTGAAGCTGTGCAATGGATACTGTTCACAAGCACATTTCAGCCTAGAGGAACCTTTTGTGTATCTGCATTCCACCTCTTCTTATATTGCTAACCTTGACCTCGCCTCATGCTCTCTGCTAACTAAACTTCAGCTTTTCTTTTGGGTTTCTCTTGGTATCTCCTCACTTCCCAGCTGTTACTCTTACCTACTGCACTCATCCTTTCTGTCCTCCAAATGCATACACACAAACAAGCTTCCAGTCCTTTAGGTCAATCTGTTTCTCATTCATCATGTTAACACATGAGTATAAAAAAGGTCTGTGCAGAAGCTTAAGCACTGATCTTCTTGACCATCCATAAGGTTTGGTTCCCTCAGCTGTTTTTTTAAATTATCACCTCACTTGGGGGCTGGGCTGTTGGCAACAGACAGCATCTCTTCTATTTTGGCCAACAGTGCTACCAGGCCAGGCAGCTCCTGGCTCTTGTATGCTCTTATATTCCCCAGGACACACAACACACATAACCAAGGCCATGCTATGAAAAAGAAGATCCTGTTGAGCTGCAGCAGTCTTGGCAATATACCAGACACTGAACTGAACCTTCTAAAACCATTGTTTGATTAAAGGCTCAGGATTACCATGTAGGACTTGAAGAAGACAGCACATAGCATGGAAGTGCCCATGCAATTAGAGGATGCAGCACTTACCTGTGTCAAGACAGACACCTTATCCCAGCTGCTCAACAGGGAAGGGTTTGTTTCTTGCTTAGCAATTCCCAGTCCCAGCTTCATCAGTTTCACAACTTCTCACAGAGTCTGGGCCTAACCATTCACCCTCTTGCTGACTCTCCGTGCTCTCCCACACTACCAGCAATTCATTCCTCAAAATTAGTGACAAGCAATATTATTAACCAAAGGGAAAACTTCCTGTTCCCAAGTCACTGGCCCTTTTGCCAAGCCCCAAACTTGGCCAGCTCCAATAGCTTATTACTATTAATACAAAGCCTTGTCAGACACCTGCAGGTATGAACTGGGATACACTCAGTATATTTACAGTATTTGTTACAGCTTATGCTTTGCTACTGAAAACAGACAAACTGAAATTTATCAAAGTTTCTTTAATTCAGCCAGTAATTAGCAATAGTAATGACAAAGAACCAATCCTGTACAGGAAGAGAAATGTTTCTAAATAAAAACTGTTTTTTTTATCTTAACTTCTAATCTGTCATTTTCAGAAATGACTGAATTATTTTGGCTGAAGTTTTTTAAGCAAAACTAGCTTGCAGCAAACACTAGCGTCAGACAACTAAAAGTTACAAGTTATATTTATTTCATGCAATTTGGTAGCCCTGTACCATATGTATGAACTAAAATGACTCAAGACAAGAATGAATACATAACAAAAAATATTCTTCAGATTTGAACAGAACTAATTTTAGCTCAGTATTGTGTAACAGTTTCCTCAGGTGCAATTGCCTTCCAAGTGTTTAAATTAGGAAGTTTTTCTCAGCCACTTTTAAAAGCAACTGGAGGAAAAGCTGCATCCAGATCTGGTGCAGCACACAGCTTACTCAGATGGCTCAGCAATGTTACTCTGCTCTGCTCAGAGTAACACTTGACGTTTGGCTCTGTGTTCCCACATTCTTAGAAGCCTCCTCTGTATTCAGGACTGCAGAAGCATCCTCCTATACACACATACATGCCATCCCCTAAAAGAAGTGAAGGAGCATTTGGGATCCTCAGAGCCTGAACTTAGAGCCAGCAGCCTGCACTGAGAGGCAGAGACCCTTGACAGGAATCCCACACCAAGGAGCAGCTAAAGGACAGCTCCTTTCCTGCCTGAAACATAACAGTGCCAGTAGGAAGAGCTTTCAATTCAAAAGCAGCACACTGGAAGTAAATTTAGCTCAAAGCACTGGATCGTGACTTGGCATCTAATCACTGCACCATCCTACACGATTCACCAAATGAAGAACTCCCAAGTGGCTGACCTTAACAAAAGCAGACCTCCACCATATACCTACAATATCTTTAAGCATAAAGAATATTGCAATAGACACTGATCAGCACAACCATAAAAGACAGACAGCTGTGCACATTCTGTGTGAGTTCATTTTAAAATAATGAAATAGATCAATTATTAGAAACAAAGGTAAATGACTGCTTCAATTACGCAATAAGCCTTTAAAAATGGCACTTGAATATTTGATCGTTTCAGCATGGTGGGTGGAGATTTGTATTTTAAATAAATGTTGCTAATTTCCCTGCCACCACCACCACCACCTCAATAGGAAATTTCCAATGTGAGGGCTAACAACGTGCTCTGGAAAACAAGCAGTTCAATCTACTGATCCATTTTAAAACATTAACCCCCTAATAGAGAACACTAAGTGACTAAGTTTCCCAGCTTATCTGCTGACATAAAGATACTGACTTTAAAAATGTTAAATAATTAGAAACTGTAAAACATTTTTAATGACACTTAAAAAAACCAACTGAAAAACAATTCCATAGAAATTCCATAGAATATCTAAATTCAATAGAACATTCTGCATTCTATAGAAATGAAGTGGACAACAGTACTTTGCTTTCCTTTAGGATGTGGATCTTCAGCAGTGTAACCAAATCTCGTATTTAACTCATTTGAGCAAAAACTTCTTCATAAGAATGAGTGTCTAACAGAAAGATGGCCTTTAAGTTAAAAAATAAATACTGCCTGGCACATAATTTCTTGCATCTTTCACTTTTCTGGGTAATCATTTTCTAGAGACATCTGAATAACACTGCTACTACCCAGTGTAAATTCATCCTATATAAAAGGAGAAAAGGCAAAATATTTTCTCCAGTAAAAACCATGCAAGTAATTTGTGTAAAAAGGAAACTGGGAATGCTTCATTTTGGACCTTGAATAAATTCTCCTTTTCATTCTGCTCAAAAAATAGTTTATGGGTCCAGTGCTAAAAGGTAAAACAGCTTCATAGTTCCTTGAGAGGTCATCTGAGGAAATAGTGCTAAGTTTGCAAACATCTGACAGTTGACTGGGTACCACTCTATGCTAGAATATCTAATAAACTAAATTACAATCCTGTTGAAGGCAGAAAGAATATAACTGAGGTCCAGACAGCTAATGAGGAAAACAAGGCCTTCCAAAGCAAGACATGCTAAGCAGGGCATAGAGAGATCAAGTAAAATTTAACAGCTATTAAGTCAATTGAAAATTATGTCAGGAAAGCATAGGGTTTTTAACACAGCACATTCTCACAAATAATGATTAACTGGGAATCATTATCTGAACTGGAGGTTACTGTCATCACTCTCCTTCATACTAAAATGTGTCAAAACCAGCACTCAGATGCCATGGGGGGCTTTCTTTCTCGCCTTGTGAAATGCTGCAATTTCCCCCCCCCCCCCATTACATCTCTTTGAAGAGTACAGCAAGAAAAAAAAATTACTTAGGCTCCAACAGTAATGCAAGTCTACTGAAATCCTGCCAGTTAAAAATACCAACCTTTATGTTCAGGTTTCACTAAGAAAGACACTAAAGATGTTCCCAAGGCTGTATTTATGCCTTGCATCATCTGTCTGGGGATACACAAAAGTCTTTCCAAGGTCTTTATTGTTAGGCCAGGAAGTTAATGAGGCAGCACACTTACCAATGGGAGGGAAAGCAGAGAAACTCAAGAACTGTTTCAGGCTGGTTTAATACTTTAAATGAAATGTAAAATAATGAATATTTCATATATTCCCAGTGCTGGTACTTGTAGAAAATATTTCTCTGAATTTTGCATTTGAACTTAGAAAAGCCTCACTTGAAATCATCTTGTTTCAGTACTCCATGAATCACCCCATATGCACCCTTGCTCTTTAGAGCCCACTCAGTGCCATACCACGCTGACGTGCCATCCTTAGGATTACAAAGGGTGCTCCAACAAAGGGGGATCGCCCACTGTTCTCTATAAATCATCTTGAACCTCACTGGTTATTTCAACAAAGGTGGTTCTGATACACAGGCAACTTTGGCTGTCTTCACAGAGAGAAGAATTTAAATGCATGACAACATTGCATCCTAGAATTCAATACAGAACAATGATGACAACTGAAATAGGCCAAAAGCAGTGAAGTAATTTAGCTTCCCCTAACAAGCAGCATATGAAATGCAGCAGAGGAAAAAACCCAACATTTTTTAGACACTCATTAATTACTGAAGAAATAAGAATGCCTATCAAGCACATTAACCATGACCGGAAATTACAACATTATATGAAAATATGACAAGGTATTTCTCTTCATTTACAAGATTAAGCAGGAAGGAAACATGAAGTCATAAGAATCCCTGTTGAGCCTGATACCCTAGTTCTGTTTTCCATATCTTTCCATACTTCAATAAACATGAAATAAAAGGTTTCCATTTCTGTATGGCAAAAAAGCCCACCCTGAAACACCACACCTTTCTCTCATACCATAAAAAATATTTCACTGGTCAACCTTCAACTACAAACACATACTCTAAAGCTTTCACAAATATTTTAAAATATATATTTTATCACTTTTCTCCACCTAAAAAGCATTTTCTTCTTGGATTTTATAGTTTCTTAGACCTAGTTGCATCAACAACAATGCCCAAACCAAACAAAATTACATTGCAACGCCTCCTCTTAAAGCTAAATAGAATGAGAAAGTCTAGACAACCTTAGCCTTTGGTGTGAACTGCAAAAACAAACTGGGATTTTTCTGTTTTGTTTAGGCAACCAAGTGTTTAACCAAGGCTTTTATATGATTGAAATTTAAAACTCTAATTGCAAGAAGTAGACCAGAGGAAAAAACCTCTGCCCTAGATTTCAGGTAAATACTTCACAGGAGGGAAGGGTCTTCCTCATTCATATGCCCAATGAAGTAGCACTTTATTATCATTTCATTTGAATTGGTGCTGGACAATGGGATATCAGGTAATCATCGGGGATCCAAACCTGGTGAAAACCACAATTATCCTATGCATGTTAAGACCACTGCACTCCTGATTGAACACCCACTCTTCCCTGACAGAATATAACCCACCATTTTCCTGTTCTCAGGGCACTGATCTCAGCCACATGAAGTCAGTATGAGAGGAGCATAAACTCCTCTGGCAGTAGGTGGGTCACTGCATGCTCCAGCACACAGTCACTAGTACAGAAGGAGTCATATTCCTCCTTAGGGCACTCAGCTGGTCCAGAAGGTGTCATTTATTGCTGCTTCAGACATCAGGCTGGGCTAAGATATTTGTCTTGAAGGAGTGACCACACAGTTTAGTCCCTGAATCATTTCTATCAAACCACTATCAACAGGACACACAAGAAACAGTCCACATTTCACAACTGGAAAACCTCACTATTCACATCCTCTCCTCCCTCACTAGAGAAATTTCCCTTTCTCATAAGTGAAGATGTACTTTTGACACACTTTTTCTTCCTTATCTCTCATTTTTATCCTCCACCCCCTCTCATTACAAGCTATCCATACTTTCTTTCCTCCTTAACATTAAAACCAACACAGCCTCAGGCTGTCTCAAATGCCTGCTTTATGTCTGCCCCTGTGTCCCCACAGACACTATGGCACAGCACAGCTACACCTGACGCAGCTCAGGTGCTACAAACCTCCATCTCTGGGGGACCCAGCATTGACTACCACAGTGCTGACAGAGATTAGCTGGCCTCTTCTGAGGTCTGTGCTGCTGCTCACAGTACCACAGGCAGCGTGGTACAGGCGGGCTCAGCAACAGCATAGCCATGTAAAGCAGCTCTGTATGAAAATTTTCATGTGACCAGCTTCAGATATCCTGTGAGGAACAGCAGACTCAGGCTCTCTTTGCTGGCCGTGGGCTAGTAAATCCTGCCAAGCTTGGGAAGGCTGTAAGCAGTCAGACTAGGTCTCTCAGCCTTATGTTGGGATCTCAGGCTCCTTATTGGAGACAGTTTAGACACACCCAACACCCTGAACTCCAAGAGAGCTTGTCAGCTTCCCACTTCATGCATGAATGCATAAGGCTGGCTTAGATCTAATACTGAACCTAAGCCAAACTCCCGGCACCTGCTGAGGATGGCAGAGCAAAAATGTCCTATCTGGAAACAGCAGGAGACAGCCCAAACCCAGGCAGGGCCAGTGCTGAGCACTGAATGGGAACTTTTTGTGCCTCCCTAAGCAAGCTTATCCAGCCTCCACTTTGGGTTGGTACTTCAGCCTCTCCAATGTCCAGACTAACACTTGTCCACTCTAGGAGCACTGCTATGATCTTACAAACAAAAAATGCTAAGGTGTGAAGAATTTACAGAGAATAGTAACCTTTGGTCATCATGTGAAGTTAAGATTTAACTATAGAAGAATAGACATAATTCAGTTTTACACTGTGAAAGACAGAGAGCAGGTTTTCCTGGTATAATACTGAGAGCAGTAAAATTATATCCCAGTGATTAACACTTTCCTAGATAAAAAAACTTCATGTTTTTCCTAGATTAATGCCTAATTGATCAAACAAACAAACAAGCTGAAAAATAACCACTTAGGTTTATTTTGAAACACAGTATTAAATACCAAAGTTGAGTATCACTAAAATTAAGCCTTATTTAGTAAGCCACAAATGCATATTGGGAGCATGTTCATGAGTCACTGAACTATGAAATCACCAGTACTGGGGAATAGTAGATTTCTGTATTAAAGGTCAAGCCAGAACAAAATTGGTAAGAGTACACATGGATAAGCAAATGTTTTCAACAGCAAACAAATGTTTTGGTGAAGTTAATCATAAATAAATTCCCACATAGTCTGGATAACACTATGACCTCTAACACACGCACATCCATAAATCTATGAGCAAATGTTCTCAGAGTTCCAGAATGCAGTGGATCACAGGCAGGTATAGATTGTCAGGTCTCTTTATTCCAGCCAAACTGAACGAGCATTAGGGTAATAGACTAAGTATTAATGGAAGTGTCTTTCATGCAACACCTAGGAAAGTACATAAAAATCTTGGTCCTGGTAAGTGCATATGGAAGGAGGAACTAACTGAAATATAAGGGAAGTAGTATAAGAATGACTAAAATCAGTTTGAAGTAAGTATCATTTTCCTCTTCTGTGAACTCCAAGCTTTGCTGAAAACCAATAGTCCAGTCCATGGAAATAGGCAGGTATCTCACTAGGAAAGGAGTGGAGCCTCACAGTGTTAACCACTAGATCTACACAAGAATAGTGTTTGATGTTCACCCACTGGAGTCTGGGTGGCTCTTTGCCCATTTCAGACTCACACAAGCTCTGCTGCCTCTGCACAGGCTAAATCTCTGCTCCCAGATGGTGAATTAGGGCCCTGTCTAATAAAACAGATCTTGTCTGACCTAAATTTGTGATATAACACATGACTTAAGTAACAACACACAAAATGTAGGAAAGAAGTAAAGGGGGAAGGCCACAAGCCTGTTTCCCAGGGCAGAATCAGAACAAAGTGTCATTTCCTCGTGCCTGAACTTCTGCATTTCCAGGCAGGACAGCCTGAGTTTCCCTCTGTTCACAGATACTTCCTAGAGTGAGTTTCACACCCATCCCCATCTTATGCATCTATGCTTTTTCAGAAACCAAGGGATAGAATAATTTAACCCCTTTCAATGTACAATGAGCCCATTTCAGTCAATCCACAAAAATTTACTATCATTGCAAGTGTATAGGACTGACCTTAGGGATAAAATGAAAATTCAACATTATTTCTAACTGTACCCAAGACATCTCAGTTCAGAAGATGAACATTACACACAATCTGACTTTAAAAAAAAAAAGTAAACTCTGGTTCTAACAGACAATTAATCAACTACAAAAATTAAGATTTTTAAGCCTTATAAAGCATAAGATTTTTAAAATAATCTTTTTTTAGAAATCAAGATTTAGTTAGACCAGATAAATGCTCTCAAATTCAAATAAAAATTACAGTGATCAAATAGCACCTAGGGGTAATATGAATTTAATAATTCCTCTCCTAATCAAGCTTGTCTTATAAGTTTTGTTGTATTTCATTTTACTTGTGTTTTAATGAAATTTGCAGCACAGCCCAGTAAGACTGAAATAGGTTACTGTGCTGAGATGAACTGCCTCAGGGACTCTGGGGAAAAAAGAGCTGGGACAGACTCCGCCTCAGTAGTGCCTTGTGCTGCCTTTGTCTGTCAGCTCGATTCTCTACCAGCATGTCTGTGATCACAGAGATGGTGCTACAACAGCCTGTTATATATTTAATCCAGCCCAGGAAAAGAATATGGGAGGATACTCTGTTGGTTTTTAATTGCATATTTCTTTGATAAGAAAGAGACTGAGGGAAAACCTCTTGCGCATGAGGCTATTGCCCTAGAGACAATGTGGACTTCTTACATTCCCTTTCAAAGTATATGAACATGAGCCTGAGGGCAACAGTGCAACAGGGAATGAAAGATGCCACAGGGGCAACACCAGCCACTTCAGATTACCCTGAGGTCAAGCTCCTTGGGGCAATGAGGGGTGCACAGCAAGCTCACTGCCCTGGACTTCAGGAGAGCAGATTTTGTCCTCTTCAGGGATTGGCTTGGTAGAGTACCATGGGATAAAGCCCTGGAAGGAAGGGGGAGCTTAAGAAAGCTGGTTAATATTCAAAGGTCTCCTCCTTCAAGCTCAGCAGTAATGGATACGAACAAAGAGGGCAAAACCACCAGGAGGTCTGCAGAGGTGAACAGGAAGTCTACAGATGGTGGAAGCAAGGACAGGTAGTCTGCAAGGAGTACAGAGCAATTGTGCAAGCAACCAGGGACAAGGTTAGGAAGGTTAAGACCCAGACAAAAATCTGTCCAGGGGAGAAAAAAAAAAAAAAAAAAAAGGCTTCTACAGGTACATCCACAATAAAAGGAAAACTAGGAAAATGTGGGCCCTCTCCAGGAGGAAACCTGGTTACCTGGGATAGGGAGAACTCTGAGGTACTCAATTACTGTTTTGTCACAGTCTTCCCTAGCAACTGCTCCAAACACATCACCCACAGCAAAGGCAGGGACTGGGAGAGTGAAGAACCACCCACTGTAGATTGGGCTTGAGACCACCTAAAACACCTGAAGATGCACAATTGGATGGGATGAAATCAATCTACAGGCCCCCAGGGAACCAGCAGATGAAGCTGCTAAGCTATCCATCATATTTGAGAAGTCATGGCAGTCCCATGAAGTTCCCACTGACTGGAAAAGGGAAATTATAACCCCCATTTTTAAAAGAGGGGAAAAAGGAAGACCCAGAGAAATACAGGCCAAATACAGCCACTGTGCCTGGCAGGATCATGAGGTGAATACTCTTGGAAACTAGGCTTAGGGTCATGGAAAATAAGAGGGTGATTGGTGACATGGCTTCGCTAAGAGCAAATTTTGCCTGAGAAATTTGATGACCTTCTACTATGCTACAATGCAAAGGTATTTTCTTGTTCTCAATTTGAATATTGCCATCAAGACAATGCAATCCTCTCTGTGTGGTTTTCCTGCCATTTGTTTCTTCTCTCAATATAACTGGAAACATTTTTAGTTCTCTGCTTCTTCCACACAGCTCTTTTAAGGAAATCTTTTGCTATCTTGCAAATACCAGTCACTTATCATCCCTTAAGAACTCTGAGGTTTCATTTTCTTGTTGCCTCCAACTATCTGTTCTTTATTACTGTCCTGCATAATGAAGCCCTTACACTGACACGTGAAAGGAGAGGCAAAAAACAGAACAAAGAAGGCTATTTCCAATTTACTGGAAACTTGAATCATAGGAATAAAATATGCAAAAGAGTATATTATAGCAAGGAATACTGCCAGTCCAACTCAGCACATAACCAATGCACTGCAAAACCAGAAAAGCCACTACACATGCAACTATTTAAAAAGTAGTCTGAATCAGTCAGCTTTCTCAACATGACTACACAGAAAGGCAATGTTGTCAGGCTGCCTCAACGTTACAGCTATTTTGATCCAAGAAAAGGCTGGAAATGCACTCAGAAGTCAAGCATGTTCATGGAAAGCACTGAGTCATACCACCCTCTCACTGGCAAGAGGCTTTGCTGCCATTTTCCCCACCTCTATGGCTTGGTTTTGCAACCTGGCAGCTGCTCACACACCCAAAACAATACACCATCACTCCACCACACAGACAACTTGCCACTTTGTAAATTTGATACATTTTAGTTCTGCTTTTATAATGCAAAGGTAAGTAACATTTGATAATGGATTGCACTGATAATGACCTCATCTTCAACTGTCACCATATATTTAACCAGCAACTGAAGTGAGACAAGTGTTTATATAAAAAATGATACTAAACTTTGACTATCGTTAAATGAGTACATCTCTGGGAGAGAGAAGTCACATGTTTCTGAATTCTGCATTTATACTATGAGCAATTTAAACAATTCAGTCCAAATATCCATTTCCATTTTATAAAAAGGCTTTTTTCAAATGTGGAATTGAGTATTAAAGATGTTTTGCGTCTAAAAATGAAAAATCCATTATCAGACTTTCATTTACTTTATTTAAAAATAATTAAAAATCCTACCACATGGTACAGTACTAGGCCTTGAAAAAAAGGACATTGATTCGTAGTCAGCCATGAATTTCATCCCAACTATTTCCAATGAGCTACTGCATAAAACAGATCTAAAATGTGTCCACTATGTGCCTTTTTCCCTGTTCCCTGTTCCAAGTTTCAGTAGCTTAGAGTCAGTGGTGTCTCACAGCAGAAGTCTGTGTTTTAGGACACCAAAGCAGGTTAAAACCACAGCAACCGGTAGAGAAATTATCTAACAGCACTGCTACTGAACTACTGGTTGCTAAATGCAGACCAGGCATTAAGCATGGGAGAGGAAAAAGTACAAGCTTGGATCCTTCCGCAGAGCTTCTGCTTACTTTGAAAGGGGCAGATTTAAAATTCTAACTAGGTAATCATCTCAGAGAGAAAGGAAGCTATCCTGTCCTGAAGGGATCCATGCTCAGGCTTATGCTGCTCAGTGTATTCAGAAATGACCTAGAAAAGGAGAAAACCCATAGCCTTCTAGAGTTCCAAATCCTGTGACTATAAAGATAAGTACTGGCTACAACTAACTGAAGAAGGGCCTTGCAGTACAAAGTCAGAAGACAATAAAATAGCAAAAACAAAAACAAAAGATAGCTATATAATGAATTATGAATTCATTGTCAAAACTATCTAGAATGAAGTACTGAATTTATGTTTAGGGTTTATTGCTAAGTTTATGATCAGACAAAAGGTCAGTGCAACACTCACCACTGGGTGAAAAAAAAAACCCCAACCAAGTATTGGGAAAACAACACAAATGTTTTTAATTGAAATTTTATATATATATGATATTTACAGTATAACTCCATGATACAGCTACATTTGCACCTGAACTGTAATATTTGTCCTCTTTGAAGAGCCTCTTTTCTCCCCCAAATCTCAGAAAAAAGTCTACAGCCACACTGGGAAATTGTTTTCAAAACAATCTTCCAGTTGTCTCTTTTCTCTCATGTATAGAAATTTTTATTTCTTTAATTAGAAATAACACACAATTTTAATAGATGGCTTTCTAAATAGACAGAGGTCTAAAAAACTGGCTTTAGGATACAGATATTTTCTCAGTAAGACTCACCAAAGCCCATGATGAATTAATAGAGACCAACTTCTGTTTTCTCAAAATGATTATGGGAGAGATTGTATTAAAGATACCACATTCCAGAAAAAAAATATTAAAAAAAAAAGATTTTCTGCTAAATATTCCCTTCCTTGCACTACAGTTAGCACTTCTATTATGCAGAGATACTAGTTTTTGCTCACATGTCTGGCAAAGGGACTGGAGTAAGCACTGATCTGCAAATTAATTTATATTAGCTTGTCACCATTAACAAGCTCAAACATAAAGACAGCTAAATGTGCTTGTGCAGAGACTTCCTAAATACAAGGGAGACCAACATCAGCGAGACACACACTTACCATTTCCGACTGACTGTAGCAGCAGCTCTGCTAATGAGAGAGATGAATGGATACGCAGGCTGTCAGAAAAGGGAACAAAGACCTGTGGCTACAGGCAAAAAGCTCCCTGCTTACTGGGCTAGGATGCTCCATTTGCATTATTTGAAGCAAAACAGCTCTTGTCAGGAGGTTTTTGACCACCCATTCTCTTTTATGTCACAGTGGAATTAGGAGACATTATCTACAGCTAATTGTTTGGATTCTTAGAACAGGCTGAGCAAGCAGTAACATAGGCTGGGCCACACTGGTTTAACTCAGCTTTGGAAAACAGAAGGCTAGATCATCACCCTGCTCACATCCACAGCATAAAAAAAAACGGTGTCCTTTTGGTCAGAGTGCTGTATCAGCCTCTTCCAGGAAAGACTGCATCCAGGAGGATCAGACTCAGCATAAGAACTTAAGCTTTCTAGAGCTGCCAGACCAGTGGTTCTGCTTCCCCAGGTGGACTATCACTCCTGCTTTCAGAGGAAACAGCTCAGTTTAAGTACTAATGTGAGATAGTGATAGTAGAGAACTTGCTAGACATCTGCTGTATTTACCTCAGCTCTGCTAACTCACTGCTAAACAACTCCTTGGCAAATTCTGGCTCATTTGTACCCATGAGGAGAGCTGTCACCATTTCTCTTCTTCATTTAAATGAGTTTATGGGGTAAAAATATGGTAGAGGCTAGCCTGTCACTCTGAAGGTGTATCTATTACACAGGTGTAGATGTTTACCCCTTCCCAGAAAAGGAAATAGTTTCTGACTCAAAGACGTCAGACCTTCCCTTTGCATCATGCTTCATACTAGGCTTGCCTGTGGCACAAGTGCTCTGCACGCTGCTCAGCTTGACTGAAAGGCAGGACAGAGAGCAACAAGGATTCTACTGGAAAACAAAACCAGGCCAACACCCGTAGCTCAACAGGCACAAGAGAAAGGGACCATCTCTTCCAGCAGCTCTGTCACTCCAGGAAGCAAACACTGCTGTTCCATCTCAGTGCTGTTTCACACCCATTCCCCTCATACACAGAGGGTATATACTGTAAAATCCAAGAACCACCACTAATCCCATCTATTCAAGAGCAGAGGTGTAAAAGCCATGTTAAACACTGTAAGTCCTTGATCAGTCAGTCACCAGAGAGCTGAGAGCATGGTGTCTCCAGGACTAATTCCTGCCTACTTGAAACTGAGGGGTACAAGGAAAGCTGAGCTTTGCAGAAAACCACAGGATTTAACAGCTGCTGTCTTGGTTTCGAGAAACATCAACCTTCATACTTCATTTATTTTTTCTCTTTGAACATAAATTGTATGTAAGCACTTAAAAGGAGCTTTTCTTATGGTGCCTTCCAGCCAATCTTTACCAGACATTATCACCATCCTAAAATCCTGAAAGTCAGAATCCACTTTTCAGGTCTTAGAAATAATTATCATCCCCCACTGAAGAGAGCATCAGGGTCTATCTGAATGCTCCCTAGAAATGGCAGACAGAGAATATTACAGGAATTTATCTTCTAAAAGGATAGGCTCTGATTTAAAGAACATTTAAAGTTCTTATGGCCTGTGGCATTTGGGAGCTGTATTTTGGTGCTCAGAGAATAGAGCTCCACAGAAAGGACAACTAAGCTGATGGGAAAGCCATATAGTTGTACTAAGAGATATAAATACATGTCACAGGATAAAAGAACTTTCCTTATTTAAAATAGAAAGAATAAACCATCTACATGCAAAGTACAGGTTGGGGGGAGTTCTTGCATATTTATGTGCAATACTAACACTTCACAAGTGCTAAAATCTTTTTTTTTCCTCTTAAGTTTCTACTTTTTCTTCCTTGGCCTCTATATATTAAGTGTACCTTGTAATGCAGGAAATGCTGCCAAATGCATCCCTGGGAAAAACACTAGGGTAATAAAGGTTTGGAAGAAATCTGGTGAACAAACCAGATGTCAACATGTTTGAATGAAACTAGACATAATGTATGTGAAACTGAAAAAATGAAATTACTCTGGAGAGACAAAAAGGCAACCTTGCAGTTAAGTCTGCTAATAGAGAACCTTGGCTGCTGAGTACATCAAACAATTTAGCTTTCCAGTAGGAAGCATTACTACTGCAGAGACTTCCTTAGCCTGTCTATTAGGGAGTGGCGTATTTCAGGCATTCAGAGCATAAAGCAATGACAACAATGCAGAGTCACATGAAGTTGTTCCATGGCAGCTGCGTACATTTCCTGAAATTTCATTCACCTAAAGGTCAAGAACTTGTGGAACTGTGCATATGAGGCCTTTGAGAAATTATTTGGAGTTCAAGTGCCTGTAAGATTTTCCTTGTGGCCCACTGCAAAGCCAACACTTGACTGACATGCTTGGCAATGATGGCATGTGACATGCTGTCCACATATGTTCTGCTGTGCAGGGGATGCATTTGGTCTTTTCTGCTGGTTTTAGAACCAAATAGCTCTCTCATATAAAAAAAAAACTTTATGAGGGTATGAGGAACTACAGCAATTTCTGATTTTACCAACACAAATCAGATGGTTTGTAACAATCCCGACTGAAGAAGCTATCCATCTTGAAAGTTATTCTAAAAAATAATCAAAACTCATATTTTCAACTCATATTTTAAATTAAAAAATAGAAGTAATCTAACCCGAAATATCAAGGATTTGGAAAATGGTATTCTGCCAAGCCTAATCCTAATGTGCTCAGTTTTAAACATACATAACCCAGCAAAATGTAGCCTCTGGCTTAAAAACAATCCTGTATTAAAGCCATAGGTAATCTGTCTTACATAATGCTATTTGCATTTCGTAAATCCTGTTAAAAATACTTGTGACATCAAATCAATGTCTGCCAATGCAACAGCAGGACTCATGTAGTAGACCTGGTTTGGGGCTTTTTCTTTACGAGTAGTCCTCGTAGCATTTGTGGTATACATAAATAGTGGTATGAACTGAAGTTTAGTATTTTACTACAAAAAGTAAATTAGAGAGTTATCAGTTTTCCTTGGAAATTAAACTTGACTATAATGTTCCAGTTTGGTGAATTACTCACATCCCCATTATGGGATAGTAACACAAAGTTTTGCTACTAATAAAACACCATAACTTTATGGTAGGAAGTTAATATTATGTCTTATGCAAATTCACCTTATTACACTTAAATTTTGAACAGCAATTTAGTTTGTAGCATAAAAAAGTCCCAGAGGATAGGCAGATACCCAAGTACACTGCACAGGTCCCAGTTTAGCCTTAGAAGTTCCTAGAGAGTCAATGTCATTCCCCCAGCTGTGCACACAACACATATTCTGAGTAGATAAACATTTATCTTTAGTTTAACACTCCACAGCTCTCTAAGTAAATGTGATTAAGCACCTGAAGTCTTCAACAGTTCTCTTGTAGAACTCCAAAAGTCAGATGTGATGGGGATCACAATTCCTGAGAAGCAGAAACAGTGATAATTCTGCTCGTTTCTTCCTAGCCAGGTGGCTAGAGCACATACTTAATGATGGGAGATCCAACTTGAAGCTCCACATCTTGAAGCTGATTGAACAGAGCTGCTGAGGGCTTATTACAGAATACAGCCTCATTGGACAGTATAATCTAGCACACAATCTCTGCCAGCCATTCCCTCCCTGCTGCACAAGGGCTCAGGGCAGACGGAAACTTTCACATAACATTTTCTGGATCCTGGCAGTTAGAACCCAGAGTACAGAAGTGACTGACATCCCATGAAGCCCAGAAAAGAAAACCAAACAAACAAACAAAAAAACCCAAAAAACAAACAAACAAAACCCCACAAAAAAAAAAAAAAAAAACAAACCAACAACAAAAAAAAAATAAATAAAGGACAAACCAAACAAACAAAAAACCAAAACCCAAACCCAAACAAACAAAATTCAAAATAAAACAAAAAACCAAGCAAACAAAAAAATGACCCAACAAAAAACACGACAGAACCAGAATCTCCCACTTCTTCTGTGACCCAGTCACTGGGAGGAAAAAAGGAATGTACTTTCTTCCAATACTCTGAAACATTTGTCCACAGAAGAAGGACAGACAAACTTGTTTTGAATTGGACAGAAGACATCAGAATAATTTGGATAGTTAATGTTGGAAAGGATTTCTGGAAATTACCTGGTTTAAACATTTGCCTCCCGCTCGGTTCAGCACAAAATTCAGAACAAATTCAAAGTTACATAAAATATCTGAATAATTCCTTAATGCTTTTAGAGAAAGACAATGATTTCATGGGACTGGTCTTCAGAAAGTGCTTATTTTTCAACAAGATGCAAAATGCTAAAAACAAAGTCCTATTGGGCAGATCTTCCCTAATCCAAATAGTTCAGGTTCTGGTACAGCCCAGTTTAAGTTATGAAGATAGGATTCCACTTCATTATGCATAAACACACAGTGAACACTATGTTCACAGATATGTTCAATTATTACAGAAACATTTGTCAGAAAAATATCCTAGAGTCCAACAGGGTTCCAAGCCCTGATCTGATTTAGTTTAGTCTGATGGTGTCTTTAAATTTAAATATACAAGTGCTGCATGTCTTACCAAGTCTGGCATACACTCAGCACAATAACAAGTATCCCAAGGTCTCATCTCTGATAGTAGCCAATAGCAGATGCCCCAGAGAAAAAGATGCATTTGTGGCAATACCTTCCCAGCCTTCATCACCTGAAAGCTCAGAGGCCTAATGGAATTTCCCACTGCTCAACTGTACTGCTATACCATCTTGATGAAGTACTAACATTTGTACACCATGTTGTCATCAGAATAAAGACGTCCAATTTCAGAAGCTCTAGTAGACCGCTTGAAACACTACATGCTGTTAGTAGGAATGGCTGTAGAGTTAGTAATTAACTCTAGCACAGAAACTAATTAAGACATAGCGTGCTTACAGGAAAACAGAACAATACCACAAAAATTTTCCAGAAAGTTTTTTAAATGTGTATCAATTCCTTTATCCTGATTTTACTACCAAAATTTGGTCTAAACCAATATACTTTATATTGCGGCAACATAGACAGAATTTGGCTGTGCACAGGCCAACTGGAGTTTCTTACTAGCATGACTAGCATCTGATGTTGAGAATCCAGCATTCCCAGAGACTCCCCGAAGAAGCTGAAACTGTTCCTATTTACATAGCACTCTCCTGTGTATATGCAAGGCAGCCAGGAAATACAAAATCGAATAGAGTTTATGGTAAACTGAAAGAAACAGACTGTGCATAATCAGCAGAAAATATTTTGTGGAGTCTTATTTAATCCAGATGAAGAGACTGCCACAGCCATGTGATAAAGGACCATCAGACCCTATCCAAACGATTCCCCAGATGAGCATTACTCTACACAACAGAAAACAGTAGATTACTTTTCCCATTCACTCTTTAAACAAACAGCTGTCTGACTATGAAAACATTGAGAAACTTATTTGGAGACAAGGGATTTCACTGTCTTTTTCAAGGACACACTATGGTCACCTCACACAATTTGTCAACACACAAAATTTGTCAATTTCCTTAATGATTTCCAAATTCAGGATTTTGGCATAGTACCTCGATATACTTGTTTTATCAAAGTTGCACTGAACTAAATGACAGCAAATGATCAAAAGCCCAATTCAAGCTTCAGATCAAGCCTAGAGGCATTATTCCCATTTTACATAGATGGTAGACCAGAAAAAGAGAGTAACAGTGAGACATTTTCATGTAATTTTAAAATAATGATACAAGATGAAACAGTAGAACTCTACTCATCTCTAACACATTTTTCTCGTATAGCTGAAGTAAATTCACTGTATCACCAATGTTTCTGCAAGTACTTTAAATGACTACAGGATCAGAACAGTATTTTCCAAGTGAAGGTTGCACCTACCACTCACATTACAGGTTCTCAGTCAATTCAAGTGGGATCAGCTTCACAACTCTGGCTTCTCAGAAAACCCAGCCACTACAGATAAGTTTGTTCTTATTTTCATTTCTTCATATACACTGTTAGGCTATTCCAACAGTTTTCCAACTCCTTAAAGATCAGCTACCTTGACTACCTTGAATCGACAGAGATGAGCAACAGTAAACTCAAACACAGGTTACACCTTAGGACCAGCTGGGAACCAGTGCTACATGCACTGTACAGTATCAACCCAAGGTGATGATATTGGTGATTTATAAGTGATAATTTTTTTAAACTTTTAATAATTATCTGGTCCCTTTACTGCCTTGGACTTATATCCAAGGAAGTAAAGGGATCAGATAATTATTAAAAGTTAAAAAAGCCATGGGGATAACACATGCACACACATAATAAGTCACAGAAGAACATTCAGCTGTGTAACTGACGTCAAGGAAGTCAGCTGGATTGCTGACTGTGGTAGTTGAGACAGACACTGAACTCAAAGTGCTTCATTAAAAACATCAGAAGGCTCCAAGCATCAGCACCTTGTTATTGAAAAGTCTTTCTTACCTTT
>VZUI01038405.1:0-22397 GCA_013401135.1 Cettia cetti | reverse complement strand
GATGCCTTAGAAAGTTGACCTGGAACAGAGACTGGACAGAGCTAGAGAATAAAGTAGGTCTTTATTGAAAAGCCTCCAGGATCCACCTTGGGCAAGACAGAAGCCTGACCAAGGCTGCACCCAGGGTGGACCAGGAGCCAACAGCAAAAAATGGCTGCCTGGTCACGAGATGTTACATTTTTATAAGTTTTGGTCCATTTGCATATTGGGGTTTAATTGTCCAATCACAGCTTCAGGTTGTGTGGTTCTGTCTTTCTTGTTCCTCCCTCTGGTCCTCTGTTGTTGATGCTTTTGGGTCTGACGGTTGTCCTTGGTCCTCAGCAAGAAAAGGATTTGTTTTGTCTACCTACCCTGTGAAGAGAGCTCACTAGCACTTAACATGAGGCTCAAAACTACATCCCTATGCAGCACAGCATCCAAAATATGAAAGCTACAATTTAAGGCATCACTCTACGAAATTTCCTCTTCAGCGCTTGATTCTATTTTTGAAAAGCATATGCGTTAACTAATTTGTCTTCCTCACTTTGCAGCTCAATCTCCATTGTGTTCTATGTTGTCTCTGTGTTTACATAAAAATGGAGATACCGTGGTGTCCTTCTGCAGAAAAAGCAGTTAGTTCAGACACTTACAGAACTCTAATTGTAGTTTCCTCCTTAGTGACAACTGGCAAGACAGGAAAAAGAGAAAGGTCTGCTTGATGCTAAATAGTTTTCTTAAAATATATTTACAGGTCCCACAATGTAAGAAAAAATTAAATGCTAGAGGTAATATTGCCAGCCTCAGGCATTTAAGAAATAAAACCAGATCCTCTGGTTCCAAAAATCAAAAATTCAGCCTACAGAAATAATAAATGTGGTATATACTTGTAAAGAAGTAAAGAGATAGAAATAAACCTTTTAGTTCCAAATGCATGCTCCTCATAACATAAAAAAATTCAAAACTCCAAGAAAAATATTAAATTTCTTGACAACTCAAAAATCATGAGTCAGAAGACAAATGCTATGCTTTATAAAAGTTTTTTGTTTTTTTTCCTAATTTTCATATTAATGATGTCACAATCTTTAGGAAGAATCCTCATCTTTTCTACCTGGGAATGATGGAAGAATCTGGTTGTTTTCTTTCCCTCCTCCGTTGCACTATTGCAAAATAAAAGACCTCAAAATGAGTAATCATTTATGAGCTCCATGGTACTAAAGCCAATTGTATAGTTAAACATATGTATATGTATATATTTCTATGTACAGACATGTCCAAGTATTACAAAGATAGTACAATGATGTTATGACAGAAATGAACACTTGAACTACTATTATCTAATTCTTATTTACTATTTATTTTAAAAGCGTATAAAACCACATTTTAAATATTAGCAGGTTAATTAAGACAGTGAATATTTGAAAGCATCTGTTTCCACAGATGTCTAATGTTTGATGCCATTTCAATTTTCCGGTCATTCAGATCAGTAGTCATCCAGCTTTAGAAAATAGTATTCTATCTGTATATCACAGTTCATTAAAAGTTTATTTTCTCAAGACAACTCAGTTTAAGTCCTCTTTAAGTCCTATGGTGACTGGTGTCCTATGGAGACCTTGAAGGACTGAAATACAGTATCAATATATTGAGGAAGGTCTAATAAACTTTCATCCGTGTTTGAAAATACTGTTATTTGATTATTGTAATTCAAGCAAAAATCACAGAAAGAGATCTGTTAGCTAATTAGAACCTGTTTGAAGTGGCATATATAATTATTTGCATTAAGTTCTGGAGCAAAAAAATAAAAGCATATGGGTGACACCCATCTTTAATACATTACACAGACCTTATAACTAATTACAAAACCAATTTTGAGGTAAACCAAGACTTAAAATTAACTTGAGCTATAATTTTATATTCTAAATATTACCCTTAAATAAATATTGTGGAAGTTTTGGGAGATAGCACACTTTAAAAGTTGAAACCAGAGACCATTACCTAACTACTATGACTGGAAAGAAGTAGTCCCACAACAAAAAATGAATAAAATGGGGCAGGGAGGAGGTATTGAAATATTGCCTGAAGCCATTGTTAAGGATATTCAATAAATACAAGAAAATATTCTCTTAAATAATAAATAAAAATACAACAGTAGGACCTAGGGTTTAAAAAAGTATTTTGAATTCTGCTGGTTATTGTTAATACCTAATCCTGTTTTTTTTCTTTTACTTCTGGATTTTTATTCAAGTATCTTGGAAGAGGAAAATATTTGTTTCATTTAAAAATATTAAAAATGCAGAACATAAAATAAAGATTCATATTCTTTATATACCCAGCTTCTTAATAGTTAAGATATATGTATGGTTTTGTGCATATCTTCCATCAGCCAGATAAATCCATGTGTGAATTCCTCATTTTTGTTAGATTTCTAAACCACTTCACATGAAAGGATCCTGTGCACATATCCCTAAATGTAATTACTATAAGAATAAATATGTTCTACATTATTACCCTGGCTCACAAGAGTGTGACATCAAATTTATACTAGATACAAATCCTTAATAAGGAATAAGCTAAAAAAAAGAAAAAAAAAATCTGAAATTAATTCAGCCACAAAATGGTTTTCTTCGTACAACCAAGAAAGAATATTGGTGGTGTTACAAAGTAATACATACTGGCCTTCTGCAGAATCCCACCAGCAAAATACTGTTACCTTCATGTAATGGTAATATCTCTGGTGTGAAGGTATCCAGCCTAAGAACTAGGGGATATGACATTATAAAACAATTGTTTAGGGTGAGGGTTCCAAGAGACACAGAGCCAACAGTTCCAGAGACTAGGGCTGGAGTAGGCATTTCAAGGAGATCATGCTGGACATAGCATTGCTGCCTCCAAACCTTTCTGAAGTGGAACAGCAATAGTGATGTGTACCTTGGGGACAGTACCAAGACATCTTTATGGTTAGAGTTCAGAGAGCCCGAAGTCCCAATGCCACTGGGATACTAGGGTTGGAAAATGGTGTAATTTCAGGGCACCAGCCTGGCTGACTCTATACCTTTTTAATGATGGCCACCCATGGAGATTGGAGACTCATCTGCAGTACCAAAGTCCCATTAAGGTTAGGATTAGGGTAAGGGTTTGGAGAATCACAAGAGCCTACAGCTCCAGGGACATTGGTTCTGGAAAAGGTATGCCAACAGGACCACAACAAGGGTGTCTCAACATTATTCCAATCTGGGCCACCCTAGGTGATGGGAAATTCAGGTACAGCACTAAAATGCTGTTCTGTTTTACATTGCATTCTGAGATCCAGAAAGCTTACAGTCATGGGACCCTGGGGATTGAAAAGGCACAGCGAGGAGATCATGGCAGTACACCAACAATATACTCATATTTTTCCGGTCTGGGACACCCATTGATGTGGGGACCTCAGCTGCAGCGTCATCATTCCATTAGGGTTAGAGTTAGGCTTCAAAGAGCCAGAGAAGCTAGACCTCTAGGGAAGTGGGACTAGAATAGGTATGCCAAACAGATAATATTTGAGTTTTAAAATTATTAGGGGTTTCTTTGTATGAAATATGTTCCCTACTTTTGAGAGTATTTCCTACTAAAGGATTTTTGCTCACAATAGCTAAATATCTGATATTTTTATTATTATGAATCTCCAAGAGTGACCTGTTACCAGCTGAGACAAGGACCTCTGGTGATGATGCAGCTGAAATTCACACAGCAGTAAAGAATCTCTGTGACCTCCCAAAGCAGTGATCCACACTCACAGCAGCAACCATGCAGAAGAGATATTTTACTAGAACTAGAAAGGGTTTCACTTTTCTAAATCTAGAGATGACAAAGCCTCTCTCCTTTGCAGAAAGACACTTTGATCATGATTGTCTTGCTGAAATATCTAATGTTTAATGGGACTCAACTTCTTAACATTCGGTCTTCTTTCCATGCAGGATGGCATTGACAATATCTTTAGAAAGATTTTTTTGGATGTTTATTTCCAATAGAAAATTGATAGCAGGGAAAATAAAGAACATTAGATAGCATAATTGGAAAAAAAATCTGTAAGTTTTTACTATGTTTTCAGGAATCCATGGATCATTCTTTTTTTTTGTCTGTGATTTAAGAGGTATCAATTATCACAGAGATATGCGTATGTAGCAGAAGATTCAGTGTATTTCACTGATGTTTTCAAATGAACTCCCGCTTCTAATTTTCTTTAGTCTGTTACCCTTTGATCTCAACATTCCCTAAATTTTATTTTCCCCTTCTTGTATGTATTTCTGCAAGGTCAAGAAAGGATATTACTAAAATTCTATGGGTTATCTGATTACAGAGTTTATAAATATAACAGTATATATTTTCGCAGTTGACTACAACATACTGCACCTCCATGGTACATTTTCACACCTCTTAACTAAGAATCATCATTTGAAGGTTGCAATGGGAAACTAAGGGGGTTTTTTTCAGAGACAAACACTCTGTAACTCAGGGGTACAACGTATGCAGTAAGCCATACTGTTGTTACAATAGCACTTCAAATACACATTGCTCATGAGGTGTATTCAATCCACTTTGGATATTCTTTGCATGTATTGTAAATAAATCCAAAATAAGACAATCTTTATTTGAGCATTGAATTTGGTCCTAGGTCAATAGCAAAATCAATAATAAAATTAATATGCTGGTCCATTGATTGCCAGTATGAAACAGTAAATTAAAAAACACAACAATCCTTTGATCTTGAAGTTTGAGATGCTCATCTTTCCCTCTCATAATGGAGTCAAAAAAACTTTTTCTTTCTTATTTAAATAAATCTATAATGAATTCAAATATGTGATTTAAAAGTAGTGTAAGAGCTTTCAGCAGGACATGTTATTGCCCATTTCAGTATATATGGAAACAAAAAATATGAAGACTATCTTGTCTTATGTTTTAGATTAGATTTTATATTTTAAAAAAATAACAATTTAGCAGTATACTATCTTTCAAGATGGAAGGGTAATGCATATAGCACAAGATTAGTGTGGCCTATGAATGTTTAAATAATTTGAATAAAATAACTTAAAATATGTATGTCAGAAAAATGTACTACAAACCCTTAAGCTTTGGAAAGAGTATCAGTTTAAGTAAGAATAAAACCCAAGAAGAAATATAATAAATTTTAAACCATTCAAACTTTCTTAATAAAATGTTATGTTCTAGGTTCACAATAATGAATATTCATCGTAGCTATATTTTTAGACTTTCTCCTCTGGTCCTCCTGAAAATCTGCACCCTGTAAATTTCAGATGTATGAAATCTGAATCAAAAATGTTTTTACAAAGTTAAACAAAATTTTTAAGAGTTACAACAAAGATATTTTTCAACAAATGTAAACCATTTACTTCTGAACATTGTACTATGCACCAGCAAAGATATTTTCAGATTTAAAATATTAAAAATATAAAACAAACTAAAAGAAAATTTATTTTTACGTTGCCCTTATAAAGACCTCACTGATACAGTCATTAGAAAAATAGAAAATTGTCCATCCATTCTATGTGCCTTCTTTTAACTGACTTTGGAATTTTTTATTGCTACCTATTAATTCTGAGTGCCCTCCAAGTAAGAACAATCATTACCGTAAAATCTATAGCAGGGTTTTTACTCATCCATCTCCCACACCACAGTCTATTTCTGTTTCACAGTCCACAAGACAGAGACTTAACTTGAGTTCTGGTGAGTGATGGGGACTATTTGATAATATCACCAAGGAAAAAACACCCCATCTATTCTATAGCGAGCAGTTTCACATGATGGATTGCATGCTATTTTAAATTTGCCTTACATATCAGAGTAGATCAATAGTAAAGAAACAGGATGGAAGTGAGATAATACAAAATGTCCCTTGTCTGTACAAATGTATAAGAAAACTGTCTTCCATTTTTATTCTGAATATGTGTTAAAGAAACAATACTCTCATATACTTTTCCTTCACTTAATCAAATGACAGTTGATCAAACTCAAGAAGAGAGACACAATACTGAAATAAAACATAGAATCTCAAAATAATTATTCTAAACTTGAACATTCAAGTTCATTTTTTATCTGTGTTCAGGAAAACTTCCCTGTGGAATTATTCAGGAGCCACACTGGCAGTCACACCCACACCACATGTATTAGAGCCACAGGGTCCCTGGAGTACCCTTGAGAAGCTGCCAGCCATGCTGAACCCAGATATTAACTCTGAATTTTCTAACTTTAGTCTATACTAAAGTTTCTTCATTTGTGTTTTTCATTAGCCTTGTGGGTTCTGTTGGACATGATATGCAGGAAAAGAACAGTCAAGATGAGAGAAATGTTAGTAATTAATAAACTTGAGGTATTGAAAAATGTACTTTACTAGTCAAAAGTACACAGTTCCCTCATGGGAATGTTTTGCAGTTTCACATTAAATTAATGGATCAGAGTCTAAGAGCACTGACAAATGGTCAGACAAGCATGGCACATCCTCTCAGTGTTCTCACTTCTGTATGCACAGTGGTGTGCTGAGTGCTGGTGTAAGAAAACTGTTACAGCACTCAGGTTGCTTACTTACGACATTTAAACAAATGCTTGTATCTTCCTTGTTTTACTGGTTTTCAGACTTTTGTTGACAATCTCAGCACTTATCTATCTGTTTGAATATGCAGCTCCTTTAAGTTCAGAGCAGACTGCCAGAAGCAGATCCCTTTAAGGGAGCTATGTGCTATAGGAGTTTGGGCTGTGGCCTTCCTGTGCCCCTGGTATAGAAAATTGCGCACTATCAGATCCAGAGCATTTCTTCCATCTCATTGGAATGGATGTGGCTGCTGCTCTTCCTGTTGGCAGGTCTGGGCAATGGCAAGACTGAACATGGATTCCAGAGATGCAGCTGGAGATGTACATGCATGCATTGGCACGCACATGCCCACCAGTGTGTCAGGCTACAAAAACCAACACAGACAAAAAACACTGTTGTCATGGCACCCACATAAATACCTCCAGCTCTGACATACATGAATACAGCCAGCCAGTGCTGTCATTTTTTTCTACAGTCAAGTTTGAAGTTTACCAGTGTAAACACATATAGATACAGAGGATTGAAGTTCCCTAATGGAAAAATACACTCCAGACTCAACATGCTGCAGGCATCCTTGAGTACTCTCTGTGAACTCTGTCCCCTTTTCCAGGTGCTAGCCTCTAGGTACATACACACAGAGTGAAACTGTACAGAAAATAGTAAAGAACATGATTTAATAACAAGATAGGACAGACTGCACTGATCAGGCACAGGCCTCAGTCAGACAAGTGTGCTGCTCAGCAGCTTTTTTTCATACAACTCTTCCTTTATATTCCCCTCTCTCCATTTTCTATACTTATATTTCTGTGAACCCTTTTGATCCGCTCTTCTTCCACTCTTTCTCTTATGAAGAAACCCATCACTAATTACCTTTTTCCAATTTTTCCCAGCTAAGTTAAATTCATAACCAAATTAGGTATTTCTGATTTCCTTCCTGTGCCTAATCCTTACAGGAAGCCTCGATTATATTGTAGCAGGCAGGATTCCAGCCAGTTTCAACATCATATGTTGCAGCTAAAAGAGAAAATAAAAGTACTTTTTGGGCTTTGAATATATTCTTGCCAGCTTCACTACTGCATCTTTCAACCTCTGAAATTCAGCTTTCATCCAGTTTTCCTTTGACCTTTCTGGAAAAACATTTTTTTCTTCTACCTTGTCAAACTTCATTCTATTAATGTAACTCCTAGCAGGAAAATGTACAGTAATAGCAAAAGTATACTTGTCAAGTTTTTGTCAGGTAGTCCAGAAACCTCATTATTTTGGGGACAAGAGCTGTATTGCAATGCTCTGACAGACACACAGCTACAAATTCTGAGTGATTTCCAAAGCTCTTAGTCAGAATAGTGCTCTCATTTTGTTCTGCCTTTTACAATTTTAAAAGAGTATTAGAGCAGCAGTGTTCATAGATGTTAAGATAAGCATAATATACATTCTTCACAAGCTGCAAAATCAATGGTTCTTACTGACATACCTGAGATTTCTGTTTTGAAGGCAAGAAACAAACCTAGACTTGTCCAAGGGAAAATCCACTTGCCTGTAGAAAAAAATCTTTGCACTGGAAAAATGTTAGTAATAGAAAATGAGCTCGAAACAGAAATAGAAGTTAACATCCATGTCAGGGTCTGAAGTGAAACAAATGGATCTCCATAGCTTTTACTGGCTTTGACTGAGTCCCCACACACCCTGTCTACCCAGGGACCCAACATATACAATTTGATCGAGGCCTGGTGAGACCACTGTAGGTGTGTCCATCTCCATCTGTGTCTCCTAGGAAGACCCTTCATGTCCACACTGAAGTTAGATCGTCTCCATCATGGGCATGTGGACTGGTCTCTTGGATTGATGTCTTAGACCACTATTTGGCAGCCTCACGCTCCTGTTGGGAACCAATCCCAGCCTTGGCTTAATGCTCATCCAGTCCCAAGGACTTGCAGTAGAGCTCACTGGTGGCTTTGATGCTTCCTGCCACATTCAGGTCCTGCCAGACCTCACTCAGCAGGGGTTTACAGCCAAACCCAGGGACTCTGCTGTGCTTGGCCCCATCAATCCTGGCTGTGCCCTGCCAGTCATTTCTGGCTTCTGACCCAAACCCCATGGACACTGGCCCCCTGCAGTTCCAGGCCTTGCCCCCATGGCTTTCCCAAAGTGAAAACCCTGGCCCTGAGTTTTGGATCTCCCCACAGAGCAAGACTGCAGACCACCCTCAGGCACCTGAGCTCTCTCTCACCTGTCCTCCCAGGACTCAGGATTTCTTAGGGGCTGTGTCCTTGCCCTCCAGTAACATCAAGAATGGCCTGACCGTCCTACCTAACTCCAAACACCCTACATTGTCCCTGCCACAATCCTGATGCTACTCCAACTCCCCAGTGTCATTTCAGCCTCAAGGGTCTGTTCTGTGTCTATATTAGCTCCAGGTTCCCTGTCTCACTCTCAAGTGATGGCCCTGCATGGCTTTGCTGTGTTCCTGACCTGGATCTAAGCTCCAGCCTGAGCCACCTCCCTTTTCCAGTTCCCTGTCCCACTTCTGCATCCCGTGAAACAGATCCCTGATGTCTCATAACAATGAGAGCATTGTACAGCTACAGCATGTCCCTTCTGATCCCAGATCTCTGGGAGACAGGAGGACAACACTTGTCTGGATGAGAGGAAATGGGGACTTCTGACAGAGTCCTGAGGGCACTTAAAGAAGTCACACTGACCCCCTGCTCAGCATCCACTGTGGCCTCCTCCCAAACCTGCCCATGGCCCAGGACCCCATTTCAGCTCAGGTATGGTCACTGAGTGCTGACCTGAGCAATGAAACAAAAACAACCAAGAAACAAATGCTTCCTGCCACAAGGTCACATATTATGTTGTCTTGTCTGAAAGAATGATAAAATATTTTTGTTCATTATTTAATATATGATCTATTTATTTATAGACATGCCCATCTGTTGGCTTTTTAGAACATTGTTACATGATATGGCAAGCATATAACTGGAGTGTGAAAACATACTAGACCTCAACTGTTCTTAGCTGCAGGATGTTCATGCTCTAATGAGGTACTCATCTCACATAGATGAACTTTTCTGTCACACTTATTCTTTTTCATAAAAAATATAATTGGCTATTCAGACTTCCTGAAAGAATGTGAAACACCACAGACTTCAATCAGTTAATCCCACAGACTCAAATACAGATGGGGCTCTAGGAAATGAAAGGCAGAAGAGCAATGTTATCTATATTGCAACCTTTTTGTTCAGTTTGCAGTCTGACCGCAGCTTACACTCTGCAGTCAAAGGAAAGATTAGTTCTAAAGCACAGCATCACTTGTTGAAGGCTATGATCATATGCTTTATATGAACCAAATAAAAAAATAAAAGGGAAGATTGCTTCTGTATTGAATTTGAAGTTCTTTGACTGTATTTAGGGATACCTATGTACCATCTAAATGACCTCCTATAATTTTAAAGTTATTGTAATATAAAATAGGATGCACATTGTTAGTGCATAAAAAAAGATCCAATTAAAATCATAGTGATCTCTGCAATTCCTGCCCTAAACTCTATCTGGTTAAAGATCAGCCCTGAAAGAAATAAAATAATACTGGTTTGATGGTAAAGCTAATAAAAAAATTGATCATTCAGATGTTTTTCTGCAAAGAAGCTATCATTTGGAATCTGATAATTACTTAGAACACCATTTTGATAAATGCTACCTATTTCAATGGTGAATTAAAGTCACAAGGTACAGGTTATGAGGAGTGAAGTGTTGAGAAAATATTCACAAATATTTGATGGGATTTGGGATGAAACAAGATGGAAAAAGTAAATCAAATCAATCAGTAGCTCAATTATATTGCCTAAGTTAAATCTCTATATGACTCTGTCGCAGCACTGGGGGTTCACTGTGACAAGCCTTTTGGGTTCCCTGATTTCTGGGCAGATGTGGTGCAGAAAAAGGAGTGGGTGAGATGAAGTGCCCGAAAGTAAAGCCACTTTAATGAGAAATAAAATAGGGACAATACCCAGAAACCAAAAACAGAACTCTCAGGACAAAAGCCATATTTATATGGAGGCAAACTCCAAACACCAGAAATAAGGGGGGAGTGGCAATATATAGGCTTGGGGGTAGAGGGTTCTAGAAACATGACCAAAAATGGAACATTGACAACCAATAGGGGAGCAGAACTTGGGTTCATTAACATAATAACTGCAAAGGCTCCTGGGAGGATAATTCTAGCTCACCTTAAGTTAAACAAACATCTCTGTTTGTGGCCTGTGGCTCTGCCAGGTTGAGGCCCACATGACCCTACAGCTTTTTTTTTTTCTTTTTTCTTTTTTTTTTTTTAAGGAAAGTGTAGAGATTTAATGCCAAATGCAGCAGCATGTTGCTATGTGCAATGCCCTAAACTCATGTGAAGTCTTTCAGGTCTTTTGCAGTGTCTTTCTTGAGTCCAGTTACAATTTTCTTCTTCAGAAACAGAAGAAACTTGTAGAAGATAGAACTTTATTATCTCTGGTTTTCTGAGATCCAGCAATTTCTTCCATTTAGAAAATGCAGTATTTAGAACCCATATTGGAAAAAAAAAAAAAAAAAAGAAACAGAAAATAAGGTTTAGAATGGTTCCAGAGTTCGAATTTGTGTTCCAAGAAAACATGAACTACTCTTTTTTTTTTAATGGACTCTGTCCAATATGGAATTTAGAAAAGCCTTAAAATCCTTCTACAATATTATTTTTTTCTAAAATATTCCTCATTGCTCCTCTCCATGCAAATGAGTGATTTTTGAACCAGGTTAGCTAAAAGAACTGTTCCACACCTGTACTCTGCTTTGCTACCTACGTCATGGTAGAGATTGATAAAGAACTGATGAAGTTGTTGATGAAAAAGTAACTGCTTATTATATATCAGTGCTAACTGCTACTAATCACTGTTCTGAAAAACAACGTAAAGCAAATTATAGAATTCAGGGCTTGTTATGTTTCTTTCGAATGAAGAAAAAGTTGATAGATTTTCCTACTCTACACATCATAGTTAGATAATGGTTCATCTCTGCAACAAGAAGTGCAATTGCTTCTTTGCAATTATGTTTCTCACATTAGCAAAAGACAGATATGTGTTTTATATTACCTAAACATACCACAAATACTCTGTAAGTAAGACACAGATGACCGGGAAGATTATGACCCATAAAGAAAAAAGGATTTGGTAAATGAGATAAGAATTAGCTATTCCTTCCCCATGATGCAAAGAAGTAAAATATTAGGATAGCAAAAGATTGTAAAAATTTTTACACCAGAACAATGAGATAAAAGATTCTTTGAAGATAATGTTTCCCAAATGAATCAACAACTTCACATAATGTATAGAAAAATGTGTATAACTAACATTATGCATTTAACTGAAGCAACATAACTTTTTAGAGACAAAAGGACAGGTCAGACTTTCATGATATGCAGAGAAACAGTTAAAATTAAGTTCCATTGGCATGCTCCTGTCCTTGCTTTGAGCAGGCAGTGAACTTGATGAGCCCAAATGCCTCTTCAAATTATCTGAAAATATTTTAGTTTCTTCTTTTGAAATCCAAAGCTATGGTGTAGGCACAATGAAACAGCATGGAATTTAAACAGCATTTCTGTAACAGCATAGGTGATTGCTTGTAATCATGTATAGCTGTGGAAGAAGGATGAAGGGTATTTGTTCTTTTTTTTTTTTTTAAAAATTTTATACAGGACTCATATTTTTTATTATTCATAAAAATTCTTGTAAGATTTTAAATATTTACGTCAAATCAAAACTAAGTATGACAAGAATGAAAGAAAAAACTAAGGCTTTACTGAAAAAGGTTTTTTTGAGCCTACACTAATAAAATAAATGAAAGACATTATTTACTATTTCTTCTAAACTATATTTTTTTCTCCAATTAGTTGCACAGGAGAATTATAGTCATTGCTCATTTAATTACTTCTAATATTAAAAGAATGTGTTCAATTTTCTTAAAGGCCTACTGAGATTGTTGAGTGTCATGAATGGAGTGGGAACTTCAGACAAAGTTTATTAGAGAAGAGCTTCCCAGGAGCCATGTGGTGCAGTAATTCTTATCTTTAATCAAATAAGAAAAGATATTTAAAATAGTTTTTCACAAGCAAGACACAAGTACAAACCCACTATTTTTTAAAAAAATGTTTTTTCTTAAAATAATTTATTTATTTCTGCTTTCTTCTATTTCAACTTTTTGATGGTTAGCTGGATGTTGACCACTTAGATTAGTTAACACCTCATTTACTGTACATGTCCTTTGCAGAATTGTCTTTTATTTTGAATCAATTTCTGTCCAGTGCTACTGGTGAGATAATTATCTACTAACAGACGTAAGTATTTAACTATTCGTGAGTTAAGTTTTGAGACAAGTTACTATACTATACTAAGAGAAATATAAACTTTGTCATAATGGGCTGTAAGATACTACTTTGTATTTGTCATGAAGTAAGAACCAAGATATATTTTATCAAAGTTGAAATAGTTTTTAATCAGTAGATGCAATAGACATGACATTAAGTACTACCTCAATTACAAAACCAGAAAAAAAAATGTTTCCGAATATTGGCATGATATGCTAAGGAATACTGATGGAGTACATTTAATTTAATTTAATTTAATTTAGTTTCATTTCATTTCATTTCATTTCATTTCATTTCACTTCACTTCACTTCACTTCAGTATGTTTGTAAGGGTGTCCTTGATTTTTACCTCATTTTCATCATTATATTACTTAGTTTTGCAACTATTAAAGCTAGTTGTAACATATTTTGATGAGACACTCTCCATATCCTTTCCAGATTTTCAGTCTTTATTTTTGAGGAAACCACCTACGCACACTGCATTCCTGAGATTAAAATTTCCGTTCTTCTAGAGGATGACAGCTGTTATGGAGATGTAGCACTTAACCTTGTGCTTCCTCTTTTTGCCCTCATTGCTTTTAATTAACTACTTATAATTATTCTTGAACTGCTGAAAATAGAAAAAACTGCCTCTCACTGTAATTCACTCCCTGTCAAAGTCATAAGGAGGCAAAATTTCCTGAGAAACTGAAAATTTACGTGTTTTCAAACCAAACTAATCCCCAAATATTTAAAAATATTTTGACAGCCATTTCTGTTTTTCTTCACAGCAAGCACATCCTGAAAGTGTTAGCAAACCTGAATATTTATACACTGAGGTTGTTCAGTGGCACTGGTTAAGTCTATAGGTTTTATTTTTTTTTATTATTTTTTCCCCCCCAGAGTGTATGACATTATCATTTAGTTCCCATTGAAGCAGGGCTAAATTAGGATGATATGAAAAGCATTATAACCACTGTTTGGAAGTCACTACTCATTTGTCATTCACAACTGGATTAAAAATTCAGACTTATTTACAATAAATCATGTATCTATACTTTTTTATTTAATATCAAACATGGGAAAACAATAGTAAACCCGGGTATTTTCTTCAGGCCAGTGTGGTCCTCATGCTACACAAATGCTGATACTGAAATGGCACATTTGTCCCCTAAACAGGAGACAATGGTCTTGTAACTAAAGAAAACAGGTAATCAACAGCTGTCTTTTGCAAAAAATCCACCTTATTTACAGTTCTCCTTTCTTTATTTAATGCCTAAGCTTTACTTGCTGTGCATTGTAGTGAGATAGTGTTTAAACCCCTTTTGATTGTTTCTATTTAGAGACTACTTCAGTTTTCCATAATTTTTCCAGTCTAAATATTGATGTATTTTATGTATTTACAGAGAAATTCAGGAGTCCAGAAGAGATCTGGTAGGAAAAATATAATGTCATTCTATAATTGTCAACTGTTTTTCAGCCTTCTAAATTGGAGTCAGAGTTTCTCATGTATTTTCATGTAAACAAAGCATTGTTTTTCTGTAGTTATCTATATTGTTTACATTCTTCTTTGTAGGAGAGACAATTGATTGACAGTTTCTCAGACCAGTGGAATTGCAGAGGTTGAAGCTCAGCCTTCCAGTGTGGTCTCATTTCTGGAAATCTATATAAACTGAAAGTGAAAATTCACCTTCCTCTTCTCCCGCTCTGACTCTGCTGTGGTTTCTGCCTCTCTCTTGTGATGGTAGTGCTCCAATATGACTGCTATTTCTAGTCTCCTCAGATAGTGTTAACAGTGGTCAGTAGAAACTGGGCTGAATTAAAACAGTGGATACAAGCCTTCTCAATTTTTGAATATGTTTTCTAAGCTCTTGTCAATTTATTCATTGAAGTGAAGTTCAAAAATCTGAAATACCTCGAAACTACAATAATAACAAAAAACTTGATTCACAATTATTTAAGATTAATGTCTATAATTTGCAGCACTGCCTACTGCAAACCTGAGGAAACAAGTCTTGAAAAGTATATGACTGAAAGACAAAACTGCTGTAGACATCCTACAACATACTGTAATATCATAAGAATTGATATTGCTAGCACTGAGTACATCAGTCCTCCAACATATGTATAATAAAATAGCAAAGATGAGCCCAGAATCAGAACAGAATGAAAATGTAGCTCTGTGAGCTGTCCAAGTAATCCTAATCAGCAGAAATTCTGATTAAAACAGGTAGGATGACAAAATATACTAAGTCTATTCTTTTCACCTGTATGTCTTGAAAAATCTCTATCATGACTATGTATTGTGCGCTTAAGAAATGTTTCAAGATCATTCCTATTTTATTTACTCTTAAGTCAGAAAACAACAGAGTTAAAATGTCTTATCAATAATTCAGGGAAAATAAATCAGTAGACACCCAGAAGCATCACCATAATTCCCTTCTGATTTTAGTATCAACTTCATGTTATTTTGTTACACCCATGTCCAGGACAAACAAAACACAAAATCTGAAAAGTACAGTGGTTTTAAAATAGTTATTCTGCAGCCCACAATAGGAGAATAGATCCCTGTATTTAAAAAAAAAAAAAAAAATCAGCTTGGTTTGTTTTTAATCTGCTGTATTTTCTTGTGTTTACCTTGACTTGCTACTTCAGCTATACATGTGCATGTTAAGCATTATGGCATCAAAAGACCTGTGAAATTAAATATATTTTTAAAAATCATATTTTCCTTAACCTCTTTTTTTTTACTATTGCTGATAAAAAGTGAAGAAACAAAAAAAAGCAAGCTACATTGTCACCATTGAGGAATCTGTTTTACAGGAAATGAATAATTAATTATCCTAAAACTGGTGAAAAAGAAGTCAAAGCGAATAAAAAGATAAACGGAAGCACTCAGAACCCTCTAATGGTCATAACAGCTTTGGTTATGACTAAAATGGATAAGAGTATAAATTGTGTCACTGAAAAGGTGGTCAGACATAAGAACAGGCTTCCCAGGGAAGTGGTGAAATCCCCATCTCTGGAAGTGTTCTAAAAGCTTGTGGTTGAGATACTTGGGAATTTGGTTTTGTGGTGGACATGGCAGTGCTGGCTTAGTGGTTGGATTTACTGATCTTTTTGGTTGAGGTCTTTTCCAATATTAATAATTCTATGATTCTAGATCAAACTGGATTAATGGCACTGTGCTTAAAAATAGAGAAATTCAAGAATACCTTTGAGATGTCTATGAATTATTCGTAAGCACTGAAGAAAGGAACATCAAGATATAGCACTGGTAATAGCTTTCATGATATGATTGCAAAAAATGCCAAGAACACATAAGTAATGCTAATATCAAAAAAAGCAGGGGGTAGGCTAACTCAGGAAATTAAGGTTACAGATAAACATCTGTAACCTCAGCTGCAGAGAAAGCTAGAGGCAAACCTTGAAAGAGAAGTTCAGACATGAGTTAATTAATGTTCTAAAACAGGTATAATGGAGATATGATAGGATTTTTTAAAAATAGAATTATACTTTTTTGTGTTATATGTAGGCATTTCTGCTGTTATAAGCATGCCAGAATATAGAAATGCCTGTGTCAATATTTCTCAACATTTTAAAGAAAGATTTGGAGAAAGAAAACATGAAAAAATATGCAAAACACCTAAAAATAAATCAAAATAAATAAATGTGGAAATTTTCTTAAGGAATAATGCTTCTTAATTTTTTTCATGTTTTCCAGCGTAGGAAGTAGAGCTAACTAATGTGCTAAAAGGTCTTTTATTCCATTAGAAAACTGTGGATTTAATATTAACTACAGTTTTTTATCATCTAGTAACAGAATCAATATTTGCAATTCAAAGAGAACAATGCCTTTGACTTCTTCCTGCAAGGCAACAGGGAACTATTTTAATTGGACTAACATAATGGTTAGTCATTAACTTGATGTTGCTACCTGGCATAAGGATGCACATGCACTTCTTGCTCTCCTTATCTTGAGGAGGAAACAATGCTTCTGACATCATTCCTTCTAGGTGCACAGAATGCTAAAAGACTTACACTATTATTGGTGTGCCCTGAATTCTATTTCAGAACTACTATATTTACATTTACATGACATCTCCTTCCTTTAGTTACTTTTGATTAAGGGCTTTATTGCACCTAAAGAGAAATCAATCTAATTCATTGTCTTAATTTTATTTTATTTCAGTTGAATTGCATTAACTTAATTTCTTCTCTTTTGCTGTATGTTTGTGTAAATGGATAAAACAATGCCTCTTAATGGAGAAACATATAATATAAAATCTGGTTCAAGATTTAGACATCTAAATAGAGGCATCTAAAGAAAAAGAAAAAAACAAAACCAAAAAACCTACCAAAACAATATCTCAGTTAAATTTCCCAGTTTTCATTTTACCTAACAGAAATCTAGTTTAAAAAGTCAGTAACCAGAGTAAAATGTAGTGAGAGAATGCTATTTTTTTTTAGTTACTTTGTTACTTAGGATAACCTTGCTTATAGAAGTACTTGTATAAGGTTGATGGATATAAAGTAGTATTTGCAGAAAATGCTTCTAAAAGATCAGCAGCTCTAGATAACACTGGATGACTAACAGGATTTTGCCTTCGGTGACTGCTTTAGAGAGTATTGAATCAGCACAGGAATTTAAAATGGGTGAAACCAAATCCTTACTAGCCATTTTCAGCAAAGCATTAGAATCCAAATTTCTTATCATCTTTCCTATCATTTCTGCCTTTATAATTATTGAAAAAAACCTGTTAAGTTATGACTAAAAGGATTCAGAATATTTTATCTCAAAAAACTACTAATAAATTAAAATAAGAAATGCAGAAATTCAATCTGATTAATAAAAGCCTTATAACAGATATAGCTAGGGGTTGTGTGCTTCTATTAAGTTCAATCACTTCTCTAACTAAAAAAGTGTGTAGCTTCCCTGAGTATATTTGAATTAGAATATAAAATATTAATATTGGAATGAAGTATTTGTGGGAATCTTTCAGATAAATTTGTATGTACAATAACACACTGAAATGGAAGAATTTAATGCAGGCTTCTCTTGTTCAGGTCAGTGTAGACACCAAAGGAATTTTGATTATACGGCAGGTCATAAAGGGGTTAGACTAGATGGTCTTTAAAGGTCCCTTCCAACCCAAGCTACTCTCTGTAATTATGTTAAGCCAGTTGCCTTCAGAATTTAATCTAGCATTTTTATAATCAGCAAAAAATATGTGAGTTCACCCAGGGGTAGTGATTCCATCACAGCAGAACCATATCTTTGGGTTATAGAAACCATTTACAAAATAACCCACCTTGTCATCACAGTTTATTTTCTTTGTAACTGGATCTGCTTTTATTTGGTAAATTTTTTTCTGGTTTCTGTAGCATTATGATTCTCAGATGTGGTAACTATCTAGGAGTTTATACAGATATTTTATGGAACAGCAGAAAGAGTGTTTTTATCACCTGAGGAGTGATGTGATTTAGTGTCTATTCACTCTGAACAGAAAGTCTAACACAAGTTGAAGGAAATATGTTTAGCTGCTAAAACTTTTTTGAAGTAGAAGTCATCAGCTGTAGGTCTTTTTGTCTGGGACTAAGAAATCACCTAGGCAGATTGATGGAAACTCTTTTTAAAATGTTTTGCCAGTGATCAAGTTTTTAAGTTAAGAAATATTAATAATAAATACCATGGAAAATCGAAAGATACTTTCATTTATGAGATTGGGCTGAGACACAGCAAATAACATTTTATGTTGTGCAGCAGTTCATGCTGACAGGAAAAACACTGGCCTCAAAAGTAAATTACATGGTACTGGTTTTTGTGTTTTTTTTTTAATATCCTAAAATAGATCTTAACTGGGGGTGAAGATTTCAGAGAAAGAATAAGAATGTATAGAGAAATTCTAAAATTAATTATCTTACAGACCTTAGGTTAAGAATCATTAAAAAAATATTTGTTGACTATATGGAAATTAGTTGCTATTATTTATTGAGTAGCAAACAACTATGTATTTCACAAAGGAAAGTGATAATCATAAAAACATGTGGTAAGATGTTATAAAAAACAAAAAAACATCCTCAATCATGAGCTGGTTTTCATATTGTTTAGCCCTATTTTGAGGAAGATTTGTGTTTTTCTAACCACTGTTGATGTTTATTGCATCCAGCTTGCAGTTGCTTTCACTAGTGCATATTTTTCCGTTCTCTAAGTCATCAAAATCATGTGAGATATACAAATAATTGATTCCTATTATTATTGTTAATGATGCATAATACTTTTTCTAAAAAAGTTTGTACATCTTTTTTTCAGCCTCAATTTTAAACTATGTAACTTCTATTCAGGAAAAAAAAAAATTCCTTGATAATTAGGGGCATGCAAGTGAGTAATTACCTCTTTGGCTGTTGTGTGAATTTAGATAGAAGATAGTCTTTCCTGGTTCATATTTCCTGGACTTCCTCCAAGTGTTACCTCCCTTGTTTACATGTTAGATTTATACCCCTACTTGAATAAGGAATGCCAATCAGTTTATGAACACAGAAAATTCTCACTGAATATTTTCTAATGATAACATCTATTTTTGGTTAGAAAGAAAAGAAGACAAACCTATTAAAAAAACCCACAGAGGCCATTATACATAGAGGGTATGGTTTTGGTTTTGTTTCATATATTTGGTTGGCTTTGTTATTTCAGGGACAGTGAAAGCTCTATAACCTTACTGAAGCATTAAAAAAAGTTCAAATACAGTTTTCTTCAATGAGAAATAAAAACCTACCAAAAAAAAAAAATCCCAACAAAGATAGCAAGCCTAATTCCTGTGTGCTGGAAAATATCTTTTTGCTGGGCTACTATAAAAACTCCAGCACTCTGAAGTTCTGCTACTACATTGTATGTCATTATCTCTGTGCAAAGATGGGTTGTCGTGCATTTGATAAATAGGTGAATTTCATGTTCATGGCAGACAGAATTACACATCCACAAACATTAAAGATATTCAAGGCCTGACAGAACACAGTCCTGGGAAACCTGCTCTAGCTGAATTTTCTGTGGCTGATTGGAGTAGACCATCTCAAGAAGTTCCTTCCAAACTAAATGATCCTGTGAAATGGATAGAAATAGCATAGCAGCAATAGGTAGTGACTTAAGTCACCATGTATTCCCAACTGAAAAGATTCCTGAAAATCATACTGATTTGGTTGTGAAGGAAGGATAAAAAGCCCAGCAGTAATAGTGGAGAGAAATTGTAAAATATAAGAAGAAAGTTAAAAGGAATCAAAATTTCTTGCAGTTGTCTGTGTGTTATCTTTCACTGGTTTATCTTTCTTTGTCCTTAAAGTACATGAAAGCCACTTTGAATGTAAAATGTATACACAGAGTGGGATGTACAGTTGTTTAAAAAAAAATAAATAAGTGTAACTTTTTTTTTAGAGCTTACACAAAGTTAAATCTAGTTCATTTTATGTAAGTGAATAGAATAAGTATTAGGTGGATTCATCTTACTTGGATCAATTAAAGCTGAATTTCTATAATCTTTTCCAGCTCTTTTGTTTCACTCATGTGCACACTTGCACTGAAAAGAAAAAAAAAAAAAAAAAGGGATAAAATTACAGTATTTACCATCTGTTTCTCCATATTCTGTCTTTTATAATGCATAGCTTCCATCTTTGTAGTCCAGCCATTTCATAATTATTCTACTTTCAGTTTCCTTTCTTCTTTCCTGTAATGTATTATTTATCCCATACTGCATGCTCAGTACACATTTTTTTCTGTGCCAGCCAAATTCTATGGATATTTGTTTCTCAGTCCTTTAACATATATCCCCTTTCCCAAAAGGCTTTTAAGCAATAATGTCTCTGATCAGGACTGAAATTGGGTTATCACAGGGCATCCTTTCTCGATTGCTTCATGTAATTAAAAGTAGACCTAATTCCTAGTCTCTTTAAGTTTGACTGGAAATAAACAAAGTGTCAGATACTATTTGAGATGCTGGAGTGACACATTTTTCTACAAAGGGGCCAGATAGGTAAACCTAAGCCTCGGTCTATGGGAAATATTTAATACAGCACACAACAAAAGGAATCAAATGTCTGGTCACAAAGACAAGTGCTTGAAACCACAAATTTTCTTAGCTGTTGACATAAAAAGGGCTGTATATATTTCTTTAAGTGATTTCAAATATTTTCCAAACTGAAAAAAATTGAGGAAACTAATTAAGAGCTTGTATTCAGAGAATGATATTTAGACATGCAATTTTAAAGGGAATTCAGATGATGTCAATTCAGAGAACAGACAAAAAGAGCAGCAGATGAATATGGGATTTCTATTCAGTTTGTGATTTAGATGTTTTCTGACAAGTTTCTAAAACTAGGTTATGAGATAAATTGGCTTGTTGAGATGTGCACCCTAAATGAAATATTATTATGAAAAATGCTAAATAAAATGAGCTTTTTGGTTTTGTTATTGTTGTTTCAATATTCTGTTCCCAGTATTTGCGGCACTGGGCAACAACAACAGAACTTACCTAAATTTGTAACCTGAATGTCTCTGTAGCAATGGCTCTGAAAGCCTTAACAGACATGGTGGAAAAGCATGTTTCTCTCAGACAATCCAGGCTTGTCTTCTTCTAAACTCTAAGGAGTTCTAAATCTCTTAAAGTCAGAACAAATATATTTTATCCACATTACATTGTATTTGTCCATGGAATACCTCTGTGCTCCACAAATGGTCACATGGCCCTAAATCTGAATGAATGTTTTCTGTTCTTCCCTGTTTCAAACCCCTGGAACAATGCAAAGATATTTTTGTAGCCCACTGGGCAAATGTTTTATTAGCTTGAAAGTGCTGATATCTTGGATGCAGGGAGAATTGCTGAGGCTCTAAAGCACTGTGAGATCATTTAAAAGACTTTAATCAGAGAGGCAGTGAAAAATCTGCAGTATCCCACTTATAAACTGTATCACCTTTATTGTACTTGCTGTTCTGCTTTGTTTTCATTAAAGTGCAAGAGACCCATAAAAGAGCTAAGATTTATTCAGTGTTCAATAGCACGGAACCAAGACACAAAAGTAAACCTGAAAATAGTTATTTTTCAACACAGATATATCCTGTAAATTCCTAGACTTCTAATTATGATCTTGTAATCCTCCCTGTCAACAAGTTTAGAAACACATAGATTTCAGGGTTCCTAAGATGATTTAGGAGAGATAAATGGCAATCACACATACAGGTCCTGGAAATTTAAGCTTGGGGCTACATGGCAGAGAGCTTAAAAAACACTTTTCTGCGTGACATATGGGCAAATAGCATTTCAGATTAGCATTCAGGTCTCTTCAGTCCCATTTTTACAGGCATAAAACCAAGAAAAATTCTTTTCAAATTTGCCTTCCAACTGAGAAAATGTTGGGAAAGAAAGAAAGAAAGAAAGAAAGAAAGAAAGAAAGAAAGAAAGAAAGAAAGAAAGAAAGAAAGAAAGAAAG